>CAUYLG010054602.1:0-111582 GCA_963573385.1 Cacajao melanocephalus | reverse complement strand
GTGTGGCTCCTCCGCCGGGAATCTCCTAGTCTGTGGGCAACAAAAATTCGTCTGAAAGTGCGGCGTCCACTCGCTCTCTGCGCTTTCCCTGGGAGCTACAATCCTGAGCTGTTGTTAATCGGCCATCTTGGATCTCTCTCCCCCGTATTACTTCCATTTTACTCTGGCAAGTAGAAGTGCCACAAAACCAACAGGATGCTCAAAAGGGGGCCATTCTCTTTGTTTTCTCCTCATCCTCAGATTATTTGTTTCCACTTTTTTTTCTTAAAAGGAAGAAGTGAGCTGTGACCTAGCGTTTTTGAGTGGTGGATTGATGTGAGTTCCTTGTGGGCAGCACTCCACAGTGTGTCATCACTGAGTCGTTCTCACCCTCTTAGGCATCTCAGTTTCTCTCTCCAGAGGTCTATGACCCCTGAGAGGGCTCAAAATGCCCTTATATGCATTTCCTGGATGAGCCATTTTTAAAATTAATTTTTGCTGGGGACTTCCCTTCAGGGCCACTGCATGTCACAGGGGTCAACTCCCCAGACACTCCCACGAGGCCCCTGGTCACCCAAGGGTGCCTTTCGGCTGGGGGGAACAAATGCCCTTTCTCTTCAGAGCTGAAAAACCTCAATCTCTCATTTACCTATGAAAACAAAAGTTCAGTTCCTCACACAAATGCACACAGACAAACCAAATTGAGATTACTTTTGGGAGAAAAAGCAGTAGAGAAGACCCTTAAGAATGCATCTGTGAACTAGAATTAGGATTCTTAAACAACAGTTTCCTAGGAGAGAAAAGAAAACAACCCAGCTAAGACCACTTCCTATAAACTGTGCTGAGCCACCTGTAACTTTATAACACTCGTCTGCCATTGTATGTTCCAAGGTCAAATCCTCTCACAGTGCAAGGTCATCTCTGGTACCCGTATAGCCAAAGAGGTCAGGTCATGCAATACGGGAAAACAGAGCTTTGGACCTAAGAAGAATCCACCCATGACTCTTCACACTGCACAGAGAAAACAGAACACTCCAAAAGGAGTGAGTGCCTCCTTTGTTCTGAATTCTTTGTTCTTTTTTTTTTGAACCGGAGTCTCGCTCTTGTTGCCCAAGCTGGAGTGCAATGGCACGATCTTGGCTCACCACAACCTCTGCCTCCCGGGTTCAAGCAATTCTCCTGCCTCAGCTTCCTGAGTAGCTGGGATTACAGGCATGTACTACCATGCCTGGCTAATTTTATATTTTTAGTAGAGACAGGGTTTCTCCATGTTGGTCAGGCTGGTTTCGAACTCCTGACCTCAGGTGATCTGCCCACCTCGCCCTTCCAAAGTACTGGAATTACAGGCATGAAGCACTGTGCCCGGCCTGTTCTGAATTCTTTAAAGGGGTTCAAGTCATTAGAAGACTTCTCTAGATTTTTTTGGTACTGCAGATGGCAAAGGGGAAAGGAATAGGGTGGAAGAAAAGTAAATGAAAGAACATTTGTTTCTGGCTTTTTGTTTGTTTGTTTGTTTTTGTTTTTTAAAGGCAGGAAGCAAACACAAAAACCAAATGCATTTTTTTTTCTTTTTGCAGCTGTGGATTAGAGAGGCTTTGTTAACCATAATTTGGAATTCTCACTCAGATTTGACCAACTCAGGTAGAACAACAACAAAAAGCCCAATGATATGCTCACTGAGTGCTCTCGTGGTAAGGAGAAAGTAAGACCAGCTGGTGTTAAACTTTAGCCAAGACAAAACCCCAATGCAGCTACTTACCTAGGGTTGGGTCTCAGGCTGAAGACTGCCTTTTGCCATCCTAGAAGCAGGAAAAACTTGAATTCATCTTCCTTGCTGGGAGTGAGCTCAGACTCCCTAAAGGAGTTATCTTCCTTCTATGTCATGGAAACAGGAAATCTTGCCTTCCATGTTGGAAGCAAATAAAATTCAAAAAAACGTTTGGTGGTGGCGGGGAGGTTGTACAGCAAGATAAACCCTAGGTCTTGACCAGAGATCAGGGTTTCTCTGGAAAGGGTGCTCCCAGACCTCAGCAAATTGTCCTATTGGTTTGAACCATAAGGTTAGCTCCTGCTGGTACCAAGCACCGATAGAGTTGTCAAAGGTCAGGGGCATTTCCACTCAGAATCCCTCCATGGTTACCAAAATGTGAACTCCCAAAATCTGAGACAGGTCTCAGTTAATTTAGAAAGTTTATTTTGCCGAGGTTGAGGATGCACACCCGTGACACAGCCTCAAGAAGTCCTGACAACATGTGCCCAAGGTGGTCAGAACACAGCTTGGTTTCACGCATTTTAGGGAGACAGGAGCCATCCATCAACATACGTAAAATGAACATCGGTTTGGCCCTCTCAGTGAGCAGAGGGGCGACTGAATGGAATGGGAGGCAGGTTTGCCCTAAGCAGTTCCCAGCTTGACTTTCCCCTTTAGCTTAGTGATTTTGGGAGCCCAAGATACTTTCCTTTCACACCTCCTTGAAGGCAGGGTCTAAGGACTGTTTCCCTCCCAAAACTAGCTTAGTAATTTGCAACCGTACCCTCCTGGGTTGAGGGTAGTGTGCTAAGTGCTGAGGACCCTGGCCTGAGGCCTGGTACCTGAACAGAGAGGAGCCGATTTGAAGAAGAGGGAGGGAGGCAGAATCTTGGTGCATGCTGTAGGGAGTGTCCTGATTTCCACAGACCGTGTGTTCAGCCTCACAGCTGAACATTTCTCCAGTTCCAAAGTCAACAACCAGAATGGTAGAACTAGGGGAAAGGTTTAAGGTGGGGCTGAGAATGCTTTGTCTGACCCCTTAACCCAGTCCCAACCCTTCAGCTGGCCCTTTGTCCTGGGAGTCTCTTACTACTTTCTGTGTCAGAGTTTACTCGTGGTGCCCTAAAAAAGGCAGGACATTTGGGAAATAAAGGAGAAAAAGCACAAACCAAACCAATCAATTCCTCCTTAGCAGGGTTGGGAAAGGTAAGCTGAGATGCCTCTTTTGGGTTAACCATTGGCTTAATCTGGGTTCCCCCAAACAGCAGAGCCTGAGCAAGGACCTGTGTACAAGTAGTTTATTTGGGGAATGAATCTATTTTGGATGGTTAAAATAAGGAGAAGATCAAAGTATGATTTCATGAATCACACAGTTTATTGCCATACAAAGAGGTCTTTCTTTTTCACAATTCTTAAAAACGAGGAGAATAATGAGAACAAATCACAGAGGATACTCAACAGACATGGTACATAAATCACATAATGAGTGAGTTCCAATTTCATTTAGAGTCCAATTTTTAAAGTTCAGTTGAGGCCAGGCACCATGGCTCATGCCTGTAATCCTAGCACTTTGGGAGACCCATATGGGTACATCATCTGAGGTTAGGAGTTCGAGATCAGCTTGGCCAACATGGTGAAACCCCCGTCTCCACTAGAAATACAAAAATTAGCTGGGTGTGGTGGCAGGTGCCTGTCCCCACTGCTCAGGAAGCTGAGGCAGGAGAATCACTTGAACCCAGGAGGCGGAGGTTGCAGTGAGCTGAGATTGCACTGTTCCACGCCAGCCTAGGTGGTTCAGTTGCTCTCTTAGGATGGAAAGCAGCTTTTGCAGATGCAAAGTCCAATCAGAGTTTGAGGCATAACTTTCTAGGAGAGCTTCTCAGGAGGGACAGCTTGGCCAATACAATGGAGATCCTCGAAGATAAATGGGATCCCTTAATGCTAGATAGAGGTGCCAGTGTTGTGAGACAAGGTTTCAAAAACAGCTTCAAGGCTTACAGAGAGTGGCCCGGCCACATCCTAAGCTCTCCAAGTGCCTATCAAAATCTTGGGTTTACATGTGTTTTGGAGTCCAGTAGTTGAGGTCAGTAGCTCACACGTGGGGTCTGATAAAGTGTGACATAACATTTCCTTGGGTAGGGAGAGTTCACTTCATGTTCTATTCACAGTAAAACAATGTCACTCTCACAGCAAACTGAAAGTGTTTGGAATCATTTTAAAGCTACATAAAAAAATCCCAAGGAATTGGAGGGGAGGGCTTGGAAGAGCCAAATAGGGAAGGAGGGAAAGAGAAGGGTGTATTCGTGAGTTCATCAAGTTGGTCACTACTACGGGCAAACAGAATGCTATCATTTTAGGAGCTATATCGAACATGTCTCAAAATTGCCCACCGGAAGACTGGAAGAATGGAGTATTTTTCCAGCAGTTCCTGTCTGTTCTTTGGTCAATGTTTGTCCCTTGAGGTGTTCCTTTGCACTTCCAGGTTTACTCATGTGTCAGAGTGGGCAGCAGATTCCTGCAAGGGTCCCAGGCTACAGTGCCAGAGTAGCAGGGGAATACCAGGAGCAGCTGAGGCAAGGTGCTCTCAGGTTATACCTATTCACTGCTGGATGCCACAGCAAAGCTGGACTGGGAAGACGTAAGGCCAGACACGGGAGGTGGGTAATACAACCTCAGAGAAGTCAAATGTCCTTTTCTGTCTTCTGCAAATAGAACTTTAATTCTGTTTAATTCTCAGAGTTGGGATCTATGGTTTTTCCTTGGTGGAAAGATTAATTCTTCCTTGAACTGCTTTTCTAGCAAAGCACAATCCTCAAGGTGTAATTTCAGTATAGTGATTTATTTTTAACCCTGTGGCACTATATGCCTAATGTTCTGAAACACCATCACTGCAGCAAATCCAGGCTTGAGTCTGTCTGTGAAATGGGCACAGAAAACCAAGTGCATCCTCCCTTCATGATTCTTCCAGTCTTCCAGGCTGTTTGTGCCAAAAGTTGGCAATAAAGAAGACAGCCTTAGCCCTCCAGAAGCTCATAAAATGGACGGACAGAGCCAACAGTTTTGTTTGTTCTTTGTTTTGAGACAGAGTCTCCCTGTTACCCAGGCTGGAGTGCAGTGGCACCATCTCAGCTCACTGCAACCTCCACATCCCAGACTCAAGCAATTTTCCTGCCTCAGCCTCCCAAGTAGCTGGGATTACAGAGATGTGCCACCATGACTATAGGGTTTTGCCACATTGGCCAGGCTGGTCTTGAACTCCTGGCCTCAAGTGATCCGCCCTTCCTCAGCTTCTCACAGTGCTGGGATTACAGGTGTGAGCCACCACGACCGGCCTACAGTTTTCTTTAAATCTCCATCAAGCCAGTACTTCCCTCCAGTTTTCATCTTCCTGAATTTGTGAGTTTCATTCATTCTCTTCATTCCTTGCTTCTCTGTACTTTACTTAAACATAGTTGTTAACCCCCAAAATCTGAGCCAGGTCAATTTAGGAAGTTTATTTTGCCAAAGTTAAGAACACACACCAGTGAGACAGCCTCAGGAGGTACTGACTTGCGCTCAAGGTGGTCAGAGCACAGCTTGGTTTTATACATTTTAGGGAGACAGGAGACATCAGTCAACATATGTAAGATGAATATTGGTTCAGTCTGGAAAGGTGGGACAACTGAAGCAGGGAGGGGGCTCCCAGGTTATAGGCAGATAAGAGACAACTGGTTGCATTCTTTTGAGTTTCTGATTAGGCTTTCCAAAGAGAGCAATCAGATACGCATTTATGTCAGTGAGCAGAGGGTAATTTTGAACAGAATGGGAGGCAGGTTTGCCCTAAGCAGTTCCCAGCTTGACTTTTCCCTTTAACGCAGTGATTTAGGGGCCCTAAGATTTATTTTCCTTTCACATAGCTCCACCACTAATGTGTCCTGGTACCTTCTCTCTTCAGCCTGTTTCTCATTCTGGAAACTGAGGTGTCCTGGCGCAGGGCGGTAGGGTGGGTGGGGGGATGGGGCGGAGTTGAGAGGAAATCCTTATCTGGGGCTGATTGCCTCGATTGTTCTTATTATTAAAACTCTGGGAAACTGCTATTCTTATTTTTTAAAACCCTAAGGAGAAAATCTTAAAAAAAAATTTTTTTTTTTTGAGATATTGTCTTGCTCTGTCGCCCAGGCTGGAGTGCAGTGGCGAGATCTCAGCTCACTGCAACTCCGCCTCCCAGGTTCAAGCGATTCTCCGGCTTCAGTCTCCCGAGTAGTTGGGCTTACAGGCGCACCACGACGCCCAGGTAATTTTTGTATTTTTAGTAGAGACGGGGTTTCACCATGTTGGCCAGGCTGGTCTCGAACTCCTGATCTCAAGCGATCCACCTGACTCGGCCTCCCAAAGTGCTAGAATTACAGGCATGAGCCACAGCGCCCGGCCTTTAAATCGGATCAAAAGAAATTTAAAAACCAACCAACCCTAATGAGCTCTAAGGACAGCAACACGCACAGGACTTGGAAGGAGACTCTTCCTTACCAGGGTTTTCCTCACTTCGGGGAGCGGCTGCCTCACCTCCCCGCCGCAGCCCGGGAGGCTGAAACCCTTTCCGCACCTGGCTCCACCTCCCGGGCCCCCGCCCCTGCCCGCACGCGGTCCCGGAGCGAGAGGCGGCGGGGAAATCTGGAGCCCGGCTTAGGGGCGAGACCGCCGCACCGGGCGCCTAGCGATCCGGGCACCTTCGGTGGGAGGAGGGCCAGGCCGGGCGCCCAGGGTGGAGGAGGCGCCTTGGGGCACCCTGACAGCCACGCCGCCCTGGGCCCCGCCCAGCGCAGCCCCAGCTCGCGCTAAGTGTGCAGGCGCTTCCGGGTGGCCGAGGCCGCAGGCCCGGAGTGCGGGTGGAGGGGCTTCCAGAAGGACCCGGCGGCAGCGCCCCGACTCGGCTCTGCCGGCAGGAGCGCGGGCACCTGCGCGGCGCCGGGTGAAGGCGAACGCATCGGCTAGCCCTCCGCAGAGGAGGCCCCTCCCCATTTGGTTTTGGGTAAGAGGAGGGGTCCGCGTCTCTGCTGCTGGGGCGGGATGCCCTGGCGCCCTCTGCTCGGTTTGGTTCGGCCTCGCGCTTTCCCTTAGCGGCAGCCGGGATACGGGTGGGGAAGGGAGCCTCGTACCCTACAGGCCTAGCGCGCGGCCGCAGCGGGGTAAGGGTAGGATGGACCATCTGGCCCAGACCCCAGGGGGTCCTCACGCGCCTCCCTCTCAGCTTCTCTGTGGGCGTCTCTGGCAGCATGATCTGGCATTTATTATTCGGAATAATGTGCCAGGCAGGAGGAGGCCCTGGGTTAAACACGCGGCCTTTCAGCTCCAGGTGAAACGACTCGTTTCCTGCCGGCGCAGTTTACCAAAGGGGACCCAGGCCCCACGAAGGGAAGGAACCGTCTCAAGGTCACGTCGTAGTCAAAGGCCGAGACCAGACCCAAGCCGCGTGTCTTGCCTTCCAGCCCCGGGCTTCAGGCCCTGTCCCCTTTCCGACCGCGTCTCCCGGTCCTGTCCGCGTCCCTCCTCCTCCTCCCGCGTCCTCCCCGAGGCTCCGTTCCCTGGGTTTGGGGAGTGCTCCCTCCGCGCCGCAGGGCCCAGGGTAAGAAGGCTGGACCGCAGGCAGCCCGCCGGGCCAGCAGCCTGAGCAAGGCCAAGCCGACGGTTGCTAGAGGACCAGAGGGGTCGCACGGCCGGGGAAGGAGGAGGAGCCGCGGGGGCAGGCTGGGGATGCCAGAGTGGTGGTGGGCCCGGGACGGGCCTGCGCGGGAGCCCAGGCGGCGCACCAGCGCAAGCACGTGGGGGCTTTGTCTGGGCGGTGCCGCCTCAACCAATGGGAGGCGCGGCCCTGGCCGAGCCCCCTCGCTCCCCGCCCTCCGGCCGGCCGTTGGGGAGCGCGGCTCTGGGATTGGCTGCGCCGCGGTCTCGGGCATTCTCGCGCTCTGCTTGGGTGCTGGAGCGCGCCTGATCGATACCCTGTGTGCCCGGGCACTCGAACCGGTTCCGAGCGGTCTACGCGCCCTGGGCGTGCGTCCCGCGCGCGGCCGCCTCCAGGCTGCGTCCTTCTGGGGAAGGGTTTGGGACTGTGCGTGGCGTCGAACTCAGCCTTTTTTTTTTCCCAGCCAGCCAGCCAGCCTGAAAATCTGCCTGTAGTCAGCTGATGCAGTCACCCTGCAGTTCCTACTTTGAGGGGTTACAGAGGCACGAGGCACATATTTCATGATGGAGGGCTGCCTACAGGCGTCGCGCTGCCAGGATCCTCTGAGACGCAGCAAATGTCCTGGTGAATGTCTTTGCTGCAAGAGGCGTTGGAGCCAGGCTCTGCACAGGGCGTGTATATCCCTGGCTGGCGAGGAAGCTGACCCTTGACATTTGTGAAGCTTTTGGATTCACTCAATACACATTTACAGAGCCTCTGCTTCCTGTCAGGGACTACACAGTTGATTTTGGGAGGAGCAAGAAGACAGTGATTGAACATGTGGGTCCTGGCTGTACGGTGCTCACAGTCCAGGTGGGGATTGGCAGTAGGATGGAGGCTTGTGAATGTTTATAAACAGAAATCCCTCGAATACAACCCTGGCCAGGTAGGTGCTGTTACAGAGGCACAGAAGGAAGGCGATTGGGCAAAAGATTTTTGAATTAGGGGATTAGGAAAGGCAGCTTGGGGGAGTTATTTGAACCAGTTAGGACTTGGTCAGATGCAATCAGTTTGGTATAGGATGAGCAAGCCTCGGAAATTGGAAAGTACAGGACTTGTTGAGGGATAATGTAGCAAATGATTTGATGAGTAGAAAAGTATAGTTGTAGATACAGTTTGGAGGAGCCAGGTGAGGACTCAGGCGCTCGGCTTGTGTATCCTGATTTGAAATGCAGTACGCATTTGTGAATAGAAAGGCTCCTTAATCATTTGTACTGCTGTCGTTTTTTACACCTAGACCAAACATCTTGGAAATGTCTTTGTTTCTTCCTTCTTTCATATCCTACACTGAATCTGTTGGTAAATGGTAGTGGACTGTACCTTCAATATAAAGCCAGACTTAACAATTCTAATCACTTCCATGGTTTTCACCAGGGCTGGCACCCTTTTTGTTCATTTCTAAGGAAGAAGTTTTCACATTTCACTGGAGTTGTGCAGTATACAACCTGCGTGACCGTACATGGTAGCCCTGGATTACTGCCACAGCTCCTAACTGGTCTTTCTGCTTCTTTAGTCCAACCTCAGCTTATTATTAACCCAATGAGAGTTATCTTTTTAAAAATATAAGTCTGACAATGGCACTCCTTTTATTAAAACTCTCTTAATTCATTCAATTATGTACTGGCTAGGCGCCATGGCTCACACCTGTAATCTCAGCACTTTGGGAGGCTGAGGTGGACAGATCACTTGAAGTGAGGAGTTTGAGACCAGCCTAGCCAACATGGTGGAACCCCGTCTCTACTAAAAATACAAAAATTAGCTGGGCATGGTGGCGCATGCTTGTAACCCCAGCTACAAGCATGGGAGGCTGAGGCAGGAGGATCACTTGAATCCCGGGAGGTGGAGGTTGCAGTGAACTGAGATTGCACCACTGCACTCCAACCTGGGTGACAGAATGAGATTCTATCTCAATAAATAAATAAATATTATGTGTCTGTTGCGTGCAGGGCACTGTTGTACATGTTGGAGATACAACAGTGAACAAAACAGACAAAAATGCCTTTCTCAAAGAGCTTACATCCTGAAACTGAATGACAACAAACAAGATAAATATGTACAACATGCAGAATGCTATAATGTAATAAAGTGCCAAGGAGGAGGAAAAAATGGAAGCAGAGAAGAATTATTGATAAAGTCAGGGTTGGGGTGCTATAGATGGGGTGGCCAGAGGATGTCTTAGTGAACATTTTAGTAAAGGACTGAAGCAAATGAGCCCTGTGGATATGAGGGGAAGAGTGTTCAAGGTAGAGGGAACAGTAAGGACAAAGGCCCTAAAGCAGGAGCTGGCTTGCCATATTCCAAGGACAGCAAGAAAGCCAGTGTGAACAAAGTACAGTGAAAAAGGTAGCAATGAGGTCAGAGAGGCAATGGGGACCCAGAACATGGAGGGCCTTGTAGGCAAACTCTAGATTTTGGCTTTTACTCTGGCGGGAGTTTGGTGCAGGCATGACATGATCTGATTTATGTTCCACAGGATCCTGCAGGCTGTGCTGAGCAGAATCTGAAGGAACTACACTGGAACAGGAGTGTAGCTGGAAGGCGACTGCAATAATCCAGGCCACAAGGGATGAAGGCTTAGACTAGGCTGGTAGCAGAGGATCCTAGATACATTGTGAAGGTAGCATTGATAGGATTTGCAGCGTGCTGGGCTGTGGCGTGTGCAAGAAAGAAGAGTCAAGAATGAGGAAGAGTTAGGGGAACAGGTCTGCGGGACAATAGCACTGGCTCGGTTTTGGACAGGTTACATTTGAGATACCTAGTAAACATTCCAGTGGAGATTTGGATGCGCCGTTGTTTATATACGTCTGAGTTTAGGGGAGAAGGCTGGGTTGGAGACCAACCTTTGGGAGTTGGCAGCGTGTGAATTGTATTTAAAGCTGTGAGTACACGTCATGGTGGTGAGAATAGACCAAGTACAGAGTCCTGAGACTCCGTCATTTAGTGGCTTGCCTTTAATTTGGTAGGCAAGCCCTGTTCTCTGAGCGAGAGAATGCCCGCTTGATCTGGCAGTTGTAATTCTGCATTTTTGACAGCTCTGGTAACACTTAGTCTAGGGAAGGACAGATGAGGAGTGGAATGGGGGAAGCACGTGTTCCTGTTTTCGTTGTAAGGTCTACATTGAGCCATTCTCAGAATATAGGTCAAAACTGAGAATTAATAGTCATGTTCAATGCCTCATACACTGTTGGTGGGAATGTGGATTAGTACAACCACTACGGAGAACAGTTTGGAGGTTCCTCCAAAAACTAAAAATAGAGTTACCATATCGTCCAGCAATCCCCCTGCTAGGTATGTACCCAAAAGGAAGGAAATCAGTCTATCGAAGAGATATCTGCACTCCCATGTTTGTTCCAGTGCTTTTTACAATAGCTGAGATTCGGAAGCAACCTATATGTTTTGTTTGGTGCTATTTGGTTTGGTGCTACTTCTTTGCAGCACCAAAAATGTGCATTTAACAGACCTCTGCAAGCGTCATTGTCAGAATGGAACATAGTGAGCCCAGCATTGAGGCAAGGATGCATACAGTTTTCTTTTTTTCTGGAGTAGGAGGTGCTTTCCATGTGTTATACCTTGGTAGTGGGGAGAGTGTGCCCTTGAGAGAAGGCCCAAGTGTTTCTAGCATTAGAAAAATGTCTCCAAGATTACAGGTTGATATGTGAGCATCTTGATTTTGTGACAGTGTCTTATGAGTTTGGTCCCTGGGAGTCAAGCCCCCTGTGCTTGGTCACCTTGGGGGCAACTA
Organism: Cacajao melanocephalus; assembly: GCA_963573385.1. Lineage (NCBI taxonomy): Eukaryota > Metazoa > Chordata > Mammalia > Primates > Pitheciidae > Cacajao > Cacajao melanocephalus. The sequence continues at coordinate 100,413 of CAUYLG010054602.1, read as the reverse complement.
ATTCCTTGACTTTCAAGGCTAAGGAGAGTAAGCACCCACCTCCCACAGCCATTTCTGTTCCCAAACTAAAAGGCAAGAGAGTGGTGTTTAAAGTTTGAGAACTTAATATTTACAGAGAATAAAGCCTGGCACAAAACATTAAGATGACAAACAGCAACCCTGAGGAGTCCCTGGGAGCCCTGCGGTGGAAATAGCTACATATTTCAGAAACATGCATGTAACAGACTACATTGAGAATAGTGCATTGTTCAAGGGACTGAGTTTTTATGTAATTTTGACTATTTTGACTTTAGTACTTTTAAATATTGCTGACTTTAAGGAAAACAAATGGAAAGCAGCTCTCTATTTGGAGATCATATTAAAGCATTTTCTGCCACAGGCATTGAGCTAAGGGGTGGAAAAGACTTTAATTATAGATGACTGAATTGGAAGTCTCCCAGTGATGGTGACCTCAGACTCTGGTCCCGGGTCTTGGCGGGAGGAGGTAGAGATGTGTGTGCTCAGTGAGCCGGTCAGTACTTAGATGGTGAGAGGGGTGCCTCATTAAAAAGTCTGAGCCAACGTGGGCCTGTGCCTTCCATAGAACCATAAAAAGCCAGTCTGGGCTCCATTCTACTGCTCTCTGCAGGGTGCTTACCATGGAAACTTCTTTTGTGGCCACAGGCCGACTTTTCACCTCCAGTCTGCCCTGCGGGAGCCCACTCAGCTCCTCTCCACACCCCAGGGACTCAGAGTGCCTCCTTTGCGTCAGGCGCGTTCTAGGCACTGAGGATTTGGTCGTGAACCAGGTGGACAGGGGGCTCCGGGCGTCACTGAGCTTATGATCTATTAGAGGAAGATAAAGTAAATAAGCAAGATAATTTTGGATTAAGGTCGTTGCTATGAGAGTGATCTTACAGAGACCAAGCTGTGTGTTGCGTGGGAGCCACTTTATAAGGGAGTCAGAGGACTCAGCATCCAGGATGAGGGCAGAGCAGGAGCCAGGACTCAGGCAGGAGACAGCCTAGCATAGGTGAGGAGCTCTCAGGGTCAGTGCTGGCTGCAGTGCAGTGAGCAAAGAGGCGGGTGCCCGGTGAGCTAGAGGCCTCCAGGGAGGTAGAGGCCAGCCCCGGCAGCCATGGAAAGTTGGCTTTAAACAAGGAAGTCACAGAGCCTGACTGGTGTTAAAAAGGTTTCTCGGCTGGGCGCGGTGGCTCACACCTGTAATCCCAGCACTTTGGGAGGAGGTGGGAGGATCACGAGGTCAGGAGATCGAGACCATCCTGGCCAACATGGCGAAATCCTGTCTCTACTAAAATAATAAAAAAAAAATTAGCCGGGCGTGGTGGTGGGCGCCTGCAGTCCCAGCTACTTGGAGGCTGAGGCAGGAGAATTGCTTGAACACAGGAGACAGAGGTTGCAGTAAGCCAAGATCACGCGCTGCACTCCAGCCTGGGGGACAGACTCTGTCTCAATCAATCAATAAAAAGGTTTCTCAGGCTGCAGTGCTGCAAATGAGTGTGAAAAATAGGGGCAGGAGTACAAGCGAGAGTTTACTGTAGTTCTGGAAAGATACTGTAAGCCAGAGATTCCTGCCTGCTTTTCTTTCCGGAGGATTAAACAGATTAAATGCTCCCACCTGCCTCCAGCAGGGCACAAGGCAGTGGCTGCTTGGTTAACACTTGCTGCTGACCTTTGGGCCCAGGTGGCTGGTGATCAGTCAGGTTTGGGGTGGAGCCCCCCAGGCAGTACCTTATTACTGGGAACAGTATGACAGAACAGCCAGGTAGGCAAAGGAGAGGCTAGAACCTATTTACCAGCCCACCTTCCTTCCCTTAGGCGTGGAGGAATCACTGTTAACAAAAGGAGGGCAAGCCATGCACATGCTGATCAGCAGTCAATGCAGAAGAGTGGTAGTGCCCGGTAGCCTTAAGGTGTTACCAAGAGATTCTTGGCCTTGTTGCAATAAGGTTGATTTAATCTCAAATGGGGAGGGAAGGGGGAAGTTGTGTGTGTGTTTTAATTACAAGAGTCTCTTATTTGGCAGCTCCAAACTTCGTGCTATGGTGAATTACTGATGAATTCATCCTCAGAGACAGAGGCCCCTTGTTTGTTGGGATGGGGGAAAGAGGTAAAGAGCTGAGTCAGATGCTATGTGGCATGAGGCAGGTGGGCACCTCGGGAGTGAAGCTGATGCCTTGGGGTGTTTCACCAACTTAGAGGAATAGGATTTGCTGAGTCAGATCCCTGAGGGGTTAGGTCCCTGAGTCTCCCAGCGGTTGGTGGGTTTGAGGATCAGTGATCTGGGCCAACCTGCTCACATGAATGGGCAATGACTTGCCCAGGGTTGCCCAGTGCATTGGTGGCACAGCTAGAGCCAAAACCCAGGCTTCCAGACACCCTGGCTCTTGACTCTTTCCATCATGAGGCTGCAGCTTAAGAGAGCAACCAGAGCAGACTGCCTGGTACCAGGACTGGACCTGAGTAGAACCAATCCAGCCCAGTTTGACTTTCACAACCTGAAAGAAACATGACTACTCCTCATTAAAGCCCCGAAGGCAACAAAGTAATGCTGGGGGTGCGTTTTGTGTTTCAGAACCACCAAGAGGAAGTGAGCCATTCTACCACTTGTTGCTACCATGCTGGCCACCCGCCTCTCCAGACCCCTGTCACGGCTTCCAGGAAAAAGCCTACATGCCTGTGATAGAGAAAATGGAGCAAGGTAAACAACTAGAGGTGGTGGTGGCCTTGAGGGTGACACTTTCTGGGCAAGCAGAGCTTTTCACACATGGTTGGTATAGGCAGTGATGAGGCCTGATTCTCAAAGATGTCTCTCAATACCTATGTCTCCTAGCAGAGGAAACTCCGAGGTGTCCTGGGAAGACATATCTTCCCAGGGTTCACAGGGCAAAAAGGAATATCTTCCATAACCACTTGTTTTTTTCTTTTTTTTTTTTTTGATAGAGTCTTGCTGTGTCATCCAGGCTGGGGTACAATGGCATGATCTTGGCTCACTGCAACCTCCGCCTCCCAGGTTCAAGTGATTCTCCCACCTCAGCCTCTTGAGTAGCTGGGATTACAGGCACATGCCACCACGTCCAGCTAATTTTTGTATTTTTAGTAGAGACAGGGTCTCACCATGTTGGCCAGGCTGGTCTTGAACTCCTGATCTCAAGTGGTCCATCTGCCTCAGCCTCCCAAAGTGCTGGGATTATAGGCGTGAGCCACCATGCCTGGCCATACTGCTTCTTAAAACCCTTGTTATTTGAAGTAACTTTAGACTTAAACACAAAAGTTGCAAAAATCGTTGCAAAGGGTTTCTGGATCCACTTCAGCTAACTTCCCTAAATGTTAACGTCTTACACAATCATACTGCAATGATCGAAATCAGGAAATTACCATTGAGAGAATACCACTAATTAGTCTACACACCTTATTCAAGTGTTGCCAAGTGGCTACTGACGGACCTTTTTCTGGTCCAGGATCTAATCCTGAATCCCACATGACATGGAGGTATCATGTCTTTTTAGTTTCTTCCTACTGGGGGCAGGTCGTCAATCTTTTTCGCTCACGACCTTGACATTCTGGCTGGTTATGTATGGTTTGGGTTTGTGTAGCAAGAAGCCCGCGGCAGTGAAGCAGTGCCCTTCTCAGCCCATCGTGCCAGGAGGTATTTTATTTTATGTTTCTCATTAGTCACCTGGATAACTGCTCTTTTAAAATGTTATGCATGAAATCGGTTCACTGAAATGTCCCAAGACTTCGCTGACTCGTTTGTGTGATTTCGAGGAAGCGTAATGTAAGTACAAATCAGGCAAGGAGCTGTTCTTCTTTGAGAGCGTCTGGAATTGCCTTTTCCCAGGGGATTCAGTGGGCTCTGATGCCACATTTTACTCTTTTGCAGTCTGAGCAAGGAATAAACAAGAAAATGCCTTTTTCTTTCTGTTATAGTTGTGGGGAGTGAAATTGAAGGTTAGGTTAAATTCAAAGTCCCAGGAGCTACCTCGTTGATATTTTCTATGCCAATAGTATTTTTAGAAGAACATGCATTTAGGCTGAGACTCCATTGCCCGGGCAATGTGGCACCATCTCGGCTCAGTGCAACCTCTGCCTCCCAGGTTCAAGCAATTCTCCCACCTCAGCTTCCTGAGTAGCTGGGACTACAGGCATGCGCCATCACACCCAGCTAATTTTTTGTATTTTTAGTAGAGACTGGTTTTCGCCATGTGGGCCAGGCTGGTCTTAAACTCCAGATTTCAAGTGATCTGCCTGCCTCACCCTCCTAAAGTGCTGGGATTCACAGCTCCCGGCCTGGCTTTTAGCAGCGTTTGCTTGAATTCATTTCTGAGAGATACAGAGGCGTCACCTACCTGAGGACACCATGTGAGAAGAGTTTGGAATGCCCCGTCAGCAGGAGGCCACTGCCATCTGGGTGGGGATGGAGCTTGGCTTTGTTGAAGGGCTTGTGAAAGAAGGTGACTGGCTGTAATTGTTTTTTCAGTGAGTGATTCATAAAAATGGCAAGATCTGTCTCAAATATGGCTTTTAGAGATTTCTGGAGATTTTTTTATAGAGGAGAAAATCATCCCACAGAAAGTTAAAATACTTTTACAAAGGTTTTGTTCTCAAATTTTAGGAAAGTGAGGCATTAGTCATGCTCCTCACTTGAGGGGAAAGAAAGGTTGTCAAAGGGAATTCTGAATTTTCTGGATGGGCTGAGAAGTAACTTGGTTAGGTTGAGGGGCCTAGGTGGTAGGTGGGCAGCCATAGAGCTGAGTCAGAGTAGAGTAAATATCGTCAGGGCAGCATGGAGGGGACAACACCATTTGTAGTTGCTCAAAAAAAGAGAAATACTTAGGTGTAACAAAGCATGTTACACATAACAAAGCATGTATAGGATTTGTGTTTTGTTTTGTTTGTATTTGTTTGTTTGTTTTGACACAGAGTTTCACTCCTGTTGTCTAGACTGGAGTATAATGGCGTGATCTTGGCTCACTGCAACCTCTGCCTCCTAGGTTCAAATGATTCTCCTGCCCTAGCCTCCTGAGGAGCTGGGATTATAGGCAACCCCCAATCATGTCCACCATGCCTGGCTAGGTTTTTGTATTTCTAGTAGAGATAGAGTTTCACCATGTTGGCCAGGCTGGTCTCCAGCTCCTGATCGCAGGTGATCCACCTGCTTTGGCCTCCCAAAGTGCTAGGATTACAGTTGTGAGCCACCATGCCTGGTCGCATGTATAGGATTTAAATGCTGAAAACTACACAACACTGATGAAAGAAATCAAAGATCTATATAAATGGAAATCCATACTGTACTCGGGAATTGGAAGAGTCAACAAAGTAAAGACGCTAACTTTCCCCAAATTGATATACAGGTTTAGCATACTTTCTATAAAAATCCCAGTCCTATTTTTCATAGATAAAGACAAGATTACTCTAAAATTTATATGGAAAGGCAAAGGAAATAGAATAGCTAAAACAATTTTGAAGAAGAAAAATGAGGTAGCAGCACATATATCAGTGAATTAGAATAGAAAATCCAGAAATAGGCCCACCCAAATATGCCCAACGAATTTTTGACAAAAGTGGAAAAGCACATCAATGGAGGAAAGATAACATTTTCAAAAAATGGTAGTGGAGCAAATAGACACAAAACTTAGACCTAAGTCTGACATCTTATACAAAAATTACTCAAAGTGGATCATAGACTTAAGATATAAAATATAAAACTATAAAACTTTTTTTTTTTTCTGAGACAGGCTCTCCCTCTGTTGCCCAGGCTGGAGTGCAGTGGCACAAACTCAGCTCATTACAACCTCCACCTCCCAGGCTCAGGTGATCCTCCCAGGCTCAGGTGATCCTCCTGCCTCAGCCTCCCAAGTAGCTGGGACTTACAGGCATGAGCCACCATGCCTAATTTTAGTATGTTTTGTAGAGACGGGGTTTTGCCATGTTGCCCAGGCTGGTCTCAAACTCCTGAGCTCAAGCAATCCGCCCACTTGGCCTCCCAAAGTGCTGGGATTACAGGTGTGAGCTACCGAGCCCAGCCAAAACTGTAAAACTTTTAGAAAAGAACATAGAAGAAAATCTTTGGGTTCTCGGGGCAAAGAACTCTGAGACTTGACACCAAAAGCATACCCCATAAAAGGAAAAAATTAGACTTTATTTAGGGGTTAAGAATTTAGACTCTGGAATCTCTTAGCCCTGGTTTCAGTTCCAGCTCTATCACTAACTACATTGCGCATTTAAAAATTCCTCTGTTGTCCCAAGGGTTGCATGGGTGATTGTAGTTGAGGACACTGAGATCCTGAAAGCAAACGTAATTTCCCCAAGCATCACTGTTGGTTGGTGGCAGGATCTGAGTTAGAACCTGGTCTCCTGATTCTGAGTCTAAGTGAAACACTTTTCCCCTGCAGTAGACCCTGTTACAGAGGGTAAAACAGCAAGTAATAGACTAGAAGAAAAGTTTTGCATACCACATATATAACAAAGGACTAGCAGCTAGGACATCTGAAGAACTCTCAACATTCCATGGTGTAGAAGAACAAACAATTCAATAGAATATGGGCGAAAGACATGAAGAGACATTTCCCCAAACATATGCTGCTATGGTCTGAATATTTTCATTCTCAAATTCCTGTGTTGAAATCCTAACCCCCAGCGTATTGGTATTAGGAGGTAGGGGCCCTGGGAGATGATTAGTTCATGAAGGTGGAGCCCTCATGAATAGGATTAGTGCCCTTGTAAAAGAGATCTGAGAGAGACTCCCCACCCCTTTGCCATGTGAGGTTACAGTCAGAAGACTTTTGTCTATGAAGAAAGTGGGCCCTCACCAAACAGTCTGCTGGCACTTTGTTCTTCAACGCCCAGCTTCTAGAACTGTAAGGAATACATTTCTGTTGTTTATAAGCCACTCAGTCTATGGTATTTTGTTATAGCAGCCCAAACAGACTGAGACGGGGCAAATAAACATAAAAAGATGATCAGCATCATTAGCCATTAGAGAAATGCCAATTAAAACCTCAGCAAAATATCATGATACAGTTTTCAGCATGGCTAAACTAGAAAATAGTGACACCACCAAAAATGGCAAGGATATGGGGAAACTGGGTCACTCAGACATGGCTACTGGGAATGTAGACTGCAGTAGTCACTTTCGTAAACAGTTTGTCAGTTTCTTAAGAAGCTAAACATGCAACTACATATGACCCAGTAATTACACCTCTTGGCATTTATCCAAGAGAAATGAAAACTTAACATTTGCACAAAAACCTACGTAGGAATGTTCAAGCAGCTTTATTCATAATATGCCCAAACTGCAAACAACTCCGATGTCCTTCAATAGGTAAATAGTTAAGCAAACTGTGGTACCCCTGTGCCATGGAGCACTACCTAGCAATAAACAGGAGCAAACTATCAATACACAACAATCTGGATGAATCTTCAGAGAATTATGTTGAATGAGGAAAGCCAGTCCCTAAAGGATACACACTGTATGATTTCATTTACGTAACATTCTTGAAATGCTAAAATTATAGAGAAAGGGAACAGATTTGTGGTTAAAGATGGTGTGGGGTGGGAAGAAAGTAGGTGTGGCTATAAAAGGGTAACATGAAGGATTCTTGTAGTGATGGAAATGTTCTATATTTTTATTGTATCAGTGTCAATGTCCTGGTTGTGGTATTATAATGTAGTTTCACAAGATGCTACCCTTAGGGGAAATTAGGTACGAGGTGCCTGGCATCTCTCTGTATTATTTCTTAACTGCATATGAATCTACAATAATTTCAAAATAAAAAGTTTGATTGAAATAACTATCAGGAAGCTTAGCCTCCTGGGGATTAAGACACTGAAATTGCAGAAGGCTTTACCAAAACTATACTAATGCAAGAATAGTTCACACTTGAATTAGCCTGAAACATTATCCATCTATGTACCTTGGAAAGCAGAAAATGGAACTTTATTGGAGTGGGGCACTGGACAGTCAAGGTTTGGCAGAGCCTACCCAACAAAAGTAGCTTCTAAATTGGCTTTATTCTCAGGAAGGCTCTTCCTAGACAGTGGCAAACATAGCCATAGCAAATGCTGGCTCACTTTGTATCAGCCTAGCAACCCTGGTGGAAAGAGGGCCTCTTTCTCAGTTGTACCAGCAAACGGTCTCCAGGAGCCTGGGCTGGAGAGACACACAGTCCTACTTCAGGCCATTGGTGGCTAAGGGTCTGTTTAGTTGCTTCTGCCCCAGGAACAAGGTCAGTCCTATACTCATGGCTTCTTTTTCTCTTGCAGATGCCCATTATTGTTTTGTTCTGCCTCCTTTATCCCGATTGGCCGTCGGACTTATGCCAGTGCGGTGGAGCCGGTGAGTGGAAGCCCAGCTCCCTGGGGGCCAGTTGGATGGTCAGAACCTCTTCCTCTCAGCCCCTGGGCCCTGAGCTACCGTCAGAATGGGGCTTTAGTGTTTCCAGGACACTTGGAGCCACTTTCTCACTCAACCCTCCCTCAAAGCTCCTCATCGGTAATGATATCACACACCCCCATCCATGTGGGAAGGAAGCAGTAATGAGGCATTCCATCTCCTCCCAGCCAGGAAGCTATCAGTGGAGACCTAGAGGGGAGCCAGAACTCCCAGTCCCACTCAGCAAGTTAGGGGTTAAGAAGTTAGACTCTGGAGGCCGGGCGCAGTGGCTCACACCTGTAATCCCAGCACTTTGGGAGGCTGAGATGGGAGGATCACCTGAGGCCAGGAGTTCAAGACCAACATGACTAACATGGAGAAACACCCATCTCTACTAAAAATACAAAATTAGCCAGGCATGGTGGCTCATGCCTGTAATCCCAGCTACTCAGGAGGCTGAGGCAGGAGAATTGCTTGAACCCTGGAGGTAGAGGTTGTAGTGAGCCGAGATTGAGCCATTGCACTCCAGCCTGGGCAGCAAAAGCCAAACTCCATCTCAAAAAAAAAAAAGGGGCGGGGGTTTAAGCTCTGGAATCTCTCAGCTCTGGTTTTAATTCCAGCTCTATCACTAACTACATTGAGCATTTAAAAGACCTCTGTTTTCCCACATGTAGCATGGATGATTGTAGATGAGATCCTAAAGGCAGAAGTAATTTTCCCAAGCAACTTTGCTGGTTGGCAGCAGAGTCTGGGTTAGAACCTGGCCTTTCCACTATACCGTGGTGCTTCTCCAGACAGCAAGAACAAGGTAGGGAGGGCCAGGCTTGGGCCACTCAGGAAGTGTCACTGCACAGAGGGTGGAGAGGCCTGGTCACTTTGCCCTGGACCCTGGGTTCCTAACATGGGATCTGACCTTGTAAAACAGGTTGGCAGCAAAGCTGTCCTGGTCACAGGCTGTGACTCTGGATTTGGGTTCTCGCTGGCCAAACATCTGCATTCAAAAGGCTTCCTTGTGTTTGCTGGCTGCTTGATGAAGGTAAGAGACGGTTATCTCCTTCACCATTGTCTTTTACACATAGTCATTGTTTATAGTCTTTAAAAAATTCCATTCCTAACAACTGGCTCATCTTTGCTTAAACAGGCCTGTACATTTTCCACTGGCTTCAGTCTCACTTATTCTTCGTAGCTTTATCCATCAATCATCCATGCATCCATCCATCTATCCACTCATCCAACCATCATTCGTCAAATGCTGATGATGTACCTGACACTTTGCTAGGTGCAGTAGAGGAATGAGACCTTGTCCCTGTTCTGAAGTTGCTCCCTGTGGAGTGGTGAGGAGACAGCCGTGAGTAGACACAGCTGAAGAATTAGAGTGAAGAAGATTCTCAGGGGTGTGCAAGAAGGTTCAGTGAGACTGTACAGAAGGAAGGGATTGATGATGGCATGCCAGAGGAAGTGACATTTGTTCTGGGCCTTGGAGAGTCAATAACGCTGCCATAGGAGGAGACTGGGAAGAGTTGCCTGCCGGACAGGAGGAATCACCTGGGCAGAGGCTTGAAAGCATGAGGCTCCTTTGGGACACATTCAGTAGAATTGAAGGTGCATGAAGGGAAGCACTGGGACATGAGACTGCAAAAGCAAACTGTGGATAGTCCCCCAATTTAGAGAGTGTGCGCAGCACCACAATCCACTTTTCGAACCTCTCCATCACTCAGAACTCTTGTCTCTTGACCATTGACAGTTAATCCCCACATACACCTCTAGCCCTGAGCAGCCACTAATTTCTAGTTTGTTTCTTTAGGTTTGTATTTTCTGGACTTTTCATCTACATGGAATCATATAATACATGGCCTTTTGGGCTAGGCTTCTTTCACTTAGTGTAATGTTTCTGAGAGTCATCTATGTTGTAGAATGCATCGGTAGCTCATTCCTTTGTATTGCTGAATGGTGTTCTCTTGTATGCCTATACTATATTTTTAAAACATCCGTTCACTAGTTGTTGGATGTTTGGATAAAAATGTTAGGATTTTGGGTTATTGTGAATAATGCTGCTATGACCGTTCACACACATGTCTCTCTGTAGATGTGTGTGTTCTACCTACTCCTTTTAATGAAATTTAGAAACCGAGATCTAGGCATTAGGTGGGCTTATTGCCAATGGGGCTTAGAGCATTGCTCATCCTTGCCCCTCTCGGTGGACAGAGCTAAAGATGTATGTATCATCACACACATGCACACATATGCACATGCTTTATCTATCTATAGCATATATCTGAAGTCAGTGTAACCTCGTGATTTTATTCATAAAATCATGAGGTTACATTGATCTCCTACTCCAATTCAACACAACGGCATTCTTCCTTGCTTATCTCATTCATATTTATTCCTTCTCCTGCAGTTAGAACTGTGATTCCTATATCAATATATTTACTCAATTGATTAGTCCTACAATACACACAACATAGTTTCAGAATTGCTATATTCATATCATTACAAATAGCAAACTTTACTAAGTAGGGTGTCAGCTTGGATCCTCCAAGAAGTCAATGCCAAAATAGGAGTAGATGTGTAAGAAATTGATTAGGGAGATGCCTATAATGTTTCAAGGGGGAAGGGGTAGAAAAAGGCAGGGAAAGCTTTTGATTGCAATACAGGGTGTGATAAGAAATTGCAAGGAAGGAGAATTAGGGAGGCAGTGCTTCAGACTGCAGTGTAGACTGAGAGGCTTGGCTGGGACCTGGGGAATCCCCAAGAAAAGGTTATTTGTTAGAGGAGACCAGTGTTGGGCAGGAATGGCCCAGCATTCCTACCATGTGCAGTCATTGGCCAGGAGCAGGCCAGGCATGTGTGGTCATGGCATTCATGCCATGGCTGTGAAGTTGTAGTGGTTGCGAAGGTGTAGCTGTCAATCGCTCCCGCAGCAGACTTTCCCGAAGGGAGGTCTAAGCACCTCCGTGGTCGCCACAGTAGAGCTTATTTAGGATTTCTTTAAAGTGTTTTTTGACTTTAAAGGTATGGCTAAAGGTATACAAAGCACTATTTTTTTTTTAACACGGAGTCTTGCCCTGTTGCTCCAGCAGGAGCTAGACTGCAGTGCCGCGATCTTGGCTCACCCTAACCTCTGCCTCCCGGACTCAAGCAATTCTCTTCCCTCAGCCCTCTGAGTAGCTGGGATTACAGGCACCCACCACCACGCCTGGCTAATTTTTGTATTTTTAGTAGAGATGGGGTTTCAGGTTTCACCATGTTGGCCAGGCTGGTCTTGAACTCCTGACCTCATGTGATCCACCTGCCTCAGCCTCCCAAAGTGCTGGGATTACAGGTGTGAGCCACCATGCCTGGCCCAAAGCACTATTTTTAAAAGCTACATGGATTAATTATTGTTTTTTTACCATCATATTTTTTATTTGAAATACAATGCCATTTATTTATGATCTGTTTTCCCTCATTCTTGTTTGGTATAATTTAATTTCTGAATATGTAAACCATTAACAAGTTTGAAAAGTCAAAAATTATACAAATAGGTAAACTCAAAGTAGTGTTATTCCCTCACCTCCTATCTGTTCCACTCCATTCTTTCATTTCCCCCTATGTTACACAAGCATATACTGTTTGGTTTTTTAAAAGTTAACAATATATCTTGAAAATCAATTTGTATGACCTCACAGAGATCTTATTCACTTTTTTAACAGCTTTGAAGCACCCCACTGAGTGGGTAGATCATAATTTACTTCATTAATCTCCTGTAGATGAGCATTTAGGTGCTTTCAATATTTTGTAATTACAAATAATACCACAATGAATAAGCTTGTATTTTTGCATTATTGGCAGATTATCTTTAGAGTAGATTCCTAAAAGTGAGATTGCTCTTAGATCAGAGGGTAAATAAAATATATTGTCATTTTAAAAGATTCCCAAATTTTCCATCACAGGGTCATGTAATTTTACATTCCCACCAGGAGTGTATGAGTGTCTATTTCCACACAATTTCACCAGCAGAGTATGCTTCAAGCTTTTGGTTTTTGCCAGTCTGATAGGTGGGAAATGTATCTCAGTGTTTTTATTGTATTTCTCTTCTGAGTGCATACCCCTGTTCTTTAAGGACATGACCCAAAAGCTTCCCAAATATCACTTGTGCTCTCATTCTCTTGGCCAGAACATAGTCACGTGGCCTTACCTGGCTGCAGGGGAGACTGGGAAATGTAGTGAGTATTCTGAGACAATATGTACCCTGCCTAAAACATCAGGCGTTTTACTGCTGTAGAAGAATGACAAAGGGAAGAATGGGCATTCAGGACAACTTGCTTTCTCTGCTCAGTGGGTGAGACATTTTTCTTCATTTTCAAGGCAGTAGGAACCCAGGGGAGGACTTTTTCATACTATGTTTGATATCTTTGTAATGTTCCATACCTGTTCAGTGTAACAATTTCAATAATATAAACAAGTACAAGAAATCATTTGCATTGCCACACTCTAAACATCATTCCATCTGGATCAGAGACGGTTTTGTTTGTCCTTTCAATCTTTACTTCTTTTGAATTGTAAAAGCAATACTACATATTCATAATAAATTCAAATAATATAGAAGTATATTATGTAAAAAAGTAAAGTCTTGTCAGGGGCCGTGGCTCACGCCCGTAATCCCAGCACTTTGGGGGGCCGAGGTGGGCAGATCACCTGAGGTCAGGAGTTTGAGACCAGCCTGGCCAAGATGGTGAAAACCCGTCTCTACTAAAAATACAAAAATTAGCTGGACTCGGTGGCACGTGCCTGTAATCCCAGCTACTTGGGAGGCTGAGGCACAAGAATCACTTGAACCCAGGAGGCAGAGGTTGCAGTGAGCCAAGATTGTGCCCCTGCACTCTAGCCTGGGCAACAGAGCGAGACTCTATCTCAAAAAAAAAAAAAAAGGAAAGTCTTCCCAATCTCTTGCCCCCAGGCAGCTTAAATGCAGGTGTATACATTATTTGGGACTTTTGCTATTACAGGTTGAGTATCTCTTATCTGAAAGTTGCGTTATACTTGCTCAGCATCTCTGATCCGAAAATCCAAAAAAGTGCTCCAATGAGTATTTCCCTTGAGCATCATGTCAGTGCTCAAAAAGTTTCATATTTTGGGACATTTCAGAATTGGGATTATTGGATTAGGGATGCTCAACCTGTATTAACAAAGCCTGGTGAGCCATCTTGCACATACGTCTTTACCTGCTACCATTGGCGATTCTCAGGAACATTTTGTAGATGTGAGAGTGCAGGTTTTAGATTTTGTTCAGATCCCCAAACTGCTCACCTGAAAGGCTGTACCACTCCTGGCAGTGTGTGAGAGAGGCTGTCTGGAGAGGGTTCTGGGGAACGGGTGTGGCATCCTTGGTGCTGGGTTTTTCTGCAGAATGTGGACCTGCCTCAGCAGGTCCTGATAAGAACTGAGATGCCATAAAAATGTTTGAAAGGGCCAGGCACGGTGGCTCATGCCTGTAATTCCAGCACTTTGGAAGGCCAAAGCAGGCGGATCGTGAGGTCAGGAGTTCGAGACCAGCCTGACCAACATGATGAAACCCCGTCTCTACTGAAAATACAAAAAAAAATTAGCTGGACATGGTGGCATGTGCCTGTAATCTCAGCTATTCAGGAAGCTGAGACAGGAGAATCGCTTGAACCCAAGAGGCGGAGGTTGCAGTGAACTGAGATCGCACCACTGCACTCCAGCCTGGGTGGCAGAGTGAGACTCCGTCTCAAAAAAAAAAAGTTTTAAAGTCCCTTGTCCTTTGTTAGGCTTCTCTGCCATTGTGCTGGCTTGTCCAGTGACAAAAGGAACCACACTCAGATTCCACAGCACATTGCAGAGGCTGCTCGATGCTACAGAAGACTCTCCAAAACAGTCTTCTCTCTTTGAAGGGCTGCGGGGCCTTGGGTTCTAGTCCCGGATTGACCACTAACCTTGGGAGGGGCTGAACACTCTCCCTCCCTGGGCCTCAGTTTCCTCTTACTATGCTAATAGGATTGGACTGGTGATCTGAGGTCCTTCCACTCCTACAACAGTGATTCTATAATTGGTTGACTGGTATTTTGAAGAAAGTACCAGACAGACTCATTGCCAGGTTATGTCTGTGGGCATCCGCTTCTTGACTCATTCCATCTGCTATCTCAGATCAGTTAAGCAAATCAGAAGGCGGTCAGGGCCATCAGAGATGTTGGATAAAGAACCATGGGAGCTGAAAGGGGGGATTTGTTTCTAGCCTGATTCTGCGATGTTAGCCCCATGATGGATTCCGGCTACATCTGTACGTAAACACTCTGCCCGCTCTTGTTCAGAATTAGTTTTCCTCTATGTCTCATATCTCATTGCCTTGGGCCAACTCAAGGACTTAGCTCCAGCAGATGCCTGCTGCCTCCTACGCCATTGGCTCCATACTCTCTGCTGGGTCATTTCAGCACACACACACACACACACACACACACACACACTCACTCACTCACTCATACACACAAACCTCTCTACCACAACATCCTGTGTGCATTACCTCCCATGTCTCTGCTCCTCCTTGCAGAAAAGCACCCCGAGTGGGGGTTTAACCCATCTGGATCAGGCTTTGCCCCATTATCCTGTTTATGTACTTCTTTATTTATTCAGCAAATATTTACTGAGCACCTAAGATGAGCTGACAGTGTTCTCTGTTGGAGGTACAGCATATAACAACTCAGTGAAAAGTTCTTGCCCTGGCAGAGTTTATATTCCAAGGGGGGTTGATAGACAAGGAATAAGAAAGGTAAATTGCTTCTCTGAGGGCTGATAAAAGCAGTAGAGAAAAATAAAGCAGGAAAAGAAGAGAAAGCATGAATGTGGTGGAGGGGGTGTTCAATTTTCAGAAAGGAGGAAAGACCACAACAAGAGGGTAAAAGGAGCTCCCTCATCCAAAGGAGGTACAGGAGTGAGTGTCACAGAAACCCAGGGGAAAAGGGGACAGCCCAGCACTAAGCCCCAGGAGGAAGCGTGCAGGGTGTGCCTGAGAAACAGCAGGAAGCCCCTGTGGCTGAAGCAGAATGAGAGGGGAGCAGCGGGAAGTGAGGGTCACGGGAGCAGATCTTGTATCAGCACAGGGAAGGCTTAATGAGAGGTGGCGTCTAGCCACCATCTGGAAGGATGAATGGGAGCCCCCTGTGAAATGGGGGCAGGTGGCATACGGGGCACTGCCAGTAGTTTGAGGTGGCTGAAGCCCAGGGCTCCGGTGAGCTGGGAAAACAAGGCAGGACCAGACCAGGAAGGTCTCCGAGTGCCTCTGACCCAGCTTTTATAGAGGATACCAGCAGCCCCCGTTTCGCCAAACCCATTGGCCACTTCTCAGACCACATCATGCCCAACCCGGCAGCAGCTTTCGACCAGATAAACCACCCTTGCTCATAACACTTGTTTCTTGATTCCATACTCTCTGGGGTCGTCCCCAACTTGCTTGCTAGCTCCTCCTCCTGCCCATCCTGTGAACATTCCAGTGTCCAAGCTCGCTTCTCTTTTGAAGTGTTTCTAACATGTGTGATAAGATGCTCATGCATGACATGTGTCACGTGTCCTCCTGTTCTTCCCTGAGGAGCTAAACCACCTGCACATACATGCTAGAGACTGTAAAACCTTTCTGCCAGAGTCAGCTCATTGGCTGCCTCAGTATCATAAGAAATGGGTGTAGAAGAGGTTGAGAGGCTGGAAGAGTTGTTAGTGTGCTGTGATATTTTCCCTCTGATGGCAAGTAAAAAGAGATGGGCTTCATATGGATGCCTTGGAGAGCTTCTGGACTTCTCCAAGTTCTTGAACTCCCTGGAGAGCTTCTTGGTTTACCATTTGTGCCCTGGAGTCTGGAGGCCACAGAGTGGGATGCTAACGTCTACCAGCAGTCTAAGGGCCCAAGAATGAGGTAGGAGTGGCTCATTTGGGAGCAGAGCAGAGAGCTGCTGGGGAGATGGCTGTCCTGCTACCCGGGCAGGAAACAGTTGCCTGGCCCTGTGTGGACAAGGGGGAGAGCTGCTTGGAGTCACCTTAAGGGTAACCATCCAGTAAGCCAGCTAGAGGATCCACGTGGCCCCAGCCAGAAAAGTACATCACTGAGGCCAGGGGCTGGGGGAGGCCCGCGGCTCTGCCACTGACTGGGGTGGCGGTCAGAGGTCTCCAGGGCAGAATCTTTGTGAGCTCCGCGGAAGCACCCCAAGAAGGAAGAGCTGGCTTTTGTGCCTCTGCCGTCTCGGGCAGCAACAGCAGCCAGCCTCAGAAGACTATAGTTTCTCCCTGATTTGCCGCCCCTGGATCCAAACTTGGATGGGTCAGTAGTTAAGAGTAGGAGGGAGGAGGAGCTAGAAAAGAGTGAGAAACACAACCTCCACCAGCACCTACTTCCCACAGCCCTCAGGCCTGGCCGGGGGAAAGCTTTACCTCTGATACAACCTTGGCAGTTTGGGTTTTCAAACCGGACTGGGCTGGAATTATTTCCTTAAGAGACTGAACAGGACTCTTCAAACCAAAACAAAGAGGCTCTCTGTCCACTACTGGAGAATGAGTGGAAAAGCTATAAGGCTTGCCTGAATTTCATCCAGGGTGGAAAAAGTAGCTTACAGGTGAGGTAGAAAGGGATAGTAAGAGAAAGAAGTAGGTTGATCAGTAAGCCGGTTACACAAGCACCAACTCAGCGGGTCTGAAAGCTTGTCCCTGAGCAGCGAGACAGGTGGACAGAGACACCAGAGACCTACAGAGGGGCAGGGAGGAGGTGTGGTCCGCAGGGCAGTCTTGGCCTGAGGACAGGTAGACCCTGAAGGGAACGGGCCACCAGAGTCTGCAGCCAGCAGGCTGAGGGTGGTTGGGAAGGTTTCCCTGAATAACTGGGGACAAACTGGTAGTTTCTGTCCCTGTTGGCATGGTTGTCAGGAGCAGGGTGTGGAGGCTGCTCAAAGGCAGATGAGGGTTCCTGGGGTGGTCTGTCAGGTGAAGATAGGAGGGTGGCGTTGCTCTCCTGGGGAGCCTGGACGCGAAGCCTGAAGCCTTGGGCAGTGAGATTAATTCCCTAGTTTCCTCTAAAAGAAAACTCTTCACTGTCCAACTGCCAGATTAAGAGTTTATGACCGGGCACAGTGGCTCATGCCTGTAATCCCAGCACTTTGGGAGGACAAGGTGGGCGGAGCACAAGGTCAAGAGATCGAGAACATCCTGGCCAACATGGTGAAACCCCGTCTCTACTAAAAATTCAAAAATTAGCTGGGCATGGTAGCATGTGCCTGTAGTCCTAGCTACTTGGGAGGCTGAGGCAGGAGAATTGCTTGAACCTGGGAGGCAAAGGTTGCAGTGAGCCGAGATCGAGATTGCATCACTACACTCTAGCCTGGTAACAGAGTGAAACTCCATCTCAAAAAAAAAAAAAGAGTTTACATGGGCACCCTGATTTGGAGTGGGGAGCTTCCCCCGAGAAGTGCAGGGCCATTGTTGTGATGCTGTTTAGAGAACAGGAGAGGTCTTGTACAGGGGTCTGAGAAGAGCTAAATGACAGAACAGGGTTAATCAGGTCCCAAGAGGAAGGACATTGAGATACCTCTTGTGCATTTCAGCTAGAATCCACCTTTCTGAGGTTCAGACCACGTGGGCTCCACTCCAAGGGGCATTTGAAGAGCCACCAGGTGGAAGACACGTGTTTTCCTGGTACCTGGTGTGCCATCCGTGGCAGAGAGGGGTCTGTGGGCCCCGCATCATCCCACCCAGACTTGAAGACGGCATTAGTTCTTTCTTGGTGGAGTCCTCTGCAGGAACGACACCGTGAACTCCAGGCCTATCTGTCCTGTGAATCCCATGCCTGCATCTTGTTTCGGAAGGTCGGCACATCTAGGGGATTTCAGAACCACACTTTAGACCAACTGAGCCTCCAGCCTGGCTGCCCTGTGCAAAGGCACAGGTGCCAGGTGTTTGCAGAGACTCAGTGGGTCATGCCACATTGCTTTTTCAAAGGCCACTGGAGAGGCTTCCTTTCGATGGAAAACCATGCTGGAATGATGACAGTCTAGGAATGGAAGGGGTATTCGGGGGAAATCAGCCCGACCTCCTGTCCAAGGCCTGGATTGTCTCCATACCACATTTTCCACACCCCATCCTCAAACATCCCTCCAACCCCTAAACAATCCCTTATACCTACAAACAGCCCCCATCCCCACCCCCACTCACTGCCTAAACACCTCCAGGCAGCCCATGCCGTCTTCAGACTGTGAAGATCACACCTCACTTTGAGCTAAACTTGACTTGTTGGCCCTGGCTTTGTTCTCTGTGGCTGCACAGAGCCAACACATTGGCTCCCTCAATCACATTCCACTCAAGCCTTCTCTCTCCGGAGTCACTCTGTCCAGGACCTTTGGCCACATTGGGCAGTCCTGTCACCATTTTCTTCTAAGTCTGAAATTGCATGATGGGATTTCTCCAGTCCTGGATTAGGGTTCTTCTGGTTCAAAGCATTTAGAAGGCTCAGCCTAACCAGTAGGGAACTTTCTTTTTTTTTGAGATGGAGTCTCGCTCTGTCGCCTAGGCTGGAGTGCAGTGGCACAATCTCAGCTCACTGCAGCCTCCACTTTCTGGGTTTAAGCAATTCTCTGCCTCCGCCCCCTGAGTAGCTGGGATTACAGGCATGTGCCACCACGCCTGGCTAATTTTTTGTATTTTTAGTAGAGATGGGGTTTCACCATCTTGGCCAGGCTGGTCTTGAACTCCTGACCTCGTGATCCACCTACCTCAGCCTCCCAAAGTGCTGGGACTACAGGCATGATCCACTGCGCCCAGCCTCAGAGGAGAATTTTCTACCCTTGACATGTGCTGACCGTCCTGGGCTCTCTACCCTTGCCCATGCTTGGGATGTTTGCTACAGTAGCAGCTGTGTGTGCCATGGGCAAGCCCTTGGCTGGAGAGTAGGCATTACTACCCTTTATTCTTGGCAGCTATTCCAGTCCTCTTATAAGAGGCATCATTGTGCCATGCACCACTCAGGAAAGTCACTGCCAATCAAGTCACATATGACCAACGATGTTTAATTTTCACATCGAGTGTAGCTCATCACTATTATGAAAAAAAAAACCCCATGTTTCATAGACTAGGATGAAATGTGGCAACACAAACTGCCTCATGACACAAGGGTTCATGTGACAAAGCATGTCAGCACTTAGCACAGTGCTCAGCACAGTGGACACTCAGAAAATGCCATCTGCTCTGATGAAAGTGCCCCAGCAGCTCGGCAGTGCCCACAAGCAGACCCCGGCCCACCTCTCCAGCCCTGCGTCCACCACTTCCTTACGTGTCTGTACTGTCTGCAACCGATGTCTTATGGTGGCATCCTCTTATCTCTTCCGCAGTGCCCCGTCCCCATTGGTCCCCTCTTGTTAATGTCCTCAGCTGTCACTGCCCTTGGAAGTTCTCCCCTGCCCGCCCCGCTGTGTCCCTCCCACTTCCTACAAGGTTCCATACAGCACAAGTCACTGTGTTGCTTGTGAACTTACCTGTCTCCTCCCCTAGAACATGACTCTGGGAATAGGGGCTGAATTATTTATCTTCAGTTTCGGAACACAATAGAGGCCCAAGAAATGTTTGCCAAATGAGTGACACCTTTCTGGTGTACCGAGAGTGAGCTCAGCCATGGAGACCCCCACCCAGGTGGTGCTGAAGGAATTGAGAGGCAGACACCCAGATAGAACAGCAAAGTGGGTCTATCCGGGGGGCCAACAGCCTTCCAAACTGACAGCATCAGGGGCTGCCAGCATTTCAGGCTGAAGGCCCCCAGCAGATTCTGATCCACATATTTATTCTCTCTGCACAGGTGATTATTATTAACAAACAGGTGTTCTGTATTTTCTCATGACACAAAAATATACCAAGTAGGCAGCTGTTGCCTGCTTACCTCTGAATGCAGACAAACTAAAACGCATTCACCACAGGGGCAGGGTCAGATATCGTAAAGAATTGTTTTGACAGGTGTATGATATTGATACGTTGTCCTGCCACTTTGGAATGCCCCAAGTAGTTTTCTACTTGGGGGGCACCAGCTAGATTTTCCTTGCCATGGTTCTTCCTAGCAAACAATATATTCTATCAAACACTCAGCATTCATCAATATTCATAAGCTTAGCATTTCTCAATATCTATATTCATAAACTTAACATGTCGCAACACTCGTGTTAAGTGGTACCTGAATTAGTGTGGCGCTTTATATTCTAACAGGCTTCTTAGGAATCCATTTCCTTACTCCATTAATCTGAGCAGGTCAGGACAGGTGGTGATGTTCTTGTTTTACAGCCAGAAAAAATGGACACCTGTTAAGGAACAGCCGAGTGCACAGAGCCTGCTCAGTGACTGAGCTGGGATTCGAGGCTGGCTCTGGCCTCTTACCAATTTGGAGTTGACGGGTCCTTGGCTTAGAACAGAGGTGGCGAACTGGCAGCTTGCTGGTCCTATGTGGCCTGTGGACGTGCTTTGGCCCACACAGTGTTTTTTTAAAAAATGTGTATAAGTTGCCAACACTTAAAAGAATTAAGAGATTTCCCAATTACTAGCTTAAAAATGTAAGCATCTGGCAACCCTGGGCTTCCATCCCCACATGGGTAATTCCTGACATATGCTATACTCCCAGGCCCCCCACCTGCCCCACTTGAGTTTGCAACCCCGGCTTGGAGAAAGAATCCTGTCGTGAGGCCTTGGGGGCCAGCTCTCCGTCCTATTCATGGTTGTGTCTGTGGCACTTAGCTTGGTGCTTGATAGGCTATCAGTGCTCAGGGTTAAAAAGAACCGCATGTGGCCGGGCGCTGTGGCTCTCACCTGTAATCCCAGCACTTTGGGAGGCTGAGGTGGGCGGATCACTTGAGGTCAGGAGTTCGAGACCAGCCTGACCAACATGGTGAACCCTGTCTCTAAAAATACAAAAATTAGCCAGGCTTGGTGGTGCATGCCTATAATCCCAGCTACTTAGGAGGCTGAGGCAGGAGAATCGCTTGAACCTGGAAGGCAGAGGAGGTTGCAGTGAGCTGAGATCATGCTACTGCACTCCAGCCTGGGTGACACAGTGAGACTCTGTCTCAAAAAGAAAAAAAAAAGAACCGCATGCTGGTGGGACAGGGCCTGGTCAGGCCTCCAGAGAATCACGTCTGCAGTTGCCAATATGCCCAATATGCTCCAGGCTTTGGCCGGGACTGGAGGCCAGCTCCTGCCTCGGCAGGGGTCCTCAGGGTCCGCCGCAGTGGGAAGGAAGGAAGTAGAAGCAGCTCCTCTCTCTCCCCAGGACAAAGGCCATGATGGGGTGAAGGAGCTGGACAGCCTGAACAGTGACCGATTGAGAACCGTCCAGCTCAACGTCTGCAGCAGCGAAGAGGTGGAGAAAGCGGTGGAGATTGTCCGCTCGAGCCTGAAGGACCCTGAGAAAGGTAGGGAGCCCCTTCGGGCAGCAGGGGCTGTGTATGAGGCCACTCCCAGGAGCCCTTGCCACACACCACCCTCCGCTGGCCGGCATCCTGCCACCGCGCTCCTTTTCTTGTTGTTTAAACTCTTCCTCCTGCACGGTAAGAGGAAGGGGATTCAATTACACACCTGTGCAGTAGGGCAATGAAAAAACTACAGCCAGGAGGTGATTTCAGAGTTCATGGAGTGCTTTGTGGCTACGTACTGATTCAGGTCAGTTCAGCCAATGCCCACGGATGCCCCCTTTGGGCCAGGAGCTGGGTTGGGTGCTGGGGACACAAAGATGGTCAGGGCCCAGTCTGTTATCCCCAGGACCTCATAGTTCAGCCAGGGGACTGAGTTCAAAATCAGGGAGCCGTGCATTGAGAGAGGCAGAGCAGCACAGGAAAGAGGCTTCGGTCCAGCCGGGGGTGCTGCAGAAACAGGCCAGTTAGGGCAGATTGTGGCGGAAAGCAGGGCTGGTTGTTCCAGGAGGAGGGGAGAGCAGGAACCACAGCTGGGAGCAGGACAGGGTAGGGTAGTGGGGGCTGTTCATCAAGCGGTGGTATTAGCCCGGCACCTCAGTATGAGTCACAGGTCAGGTCACACGGAGGGGGTGGCAGCCAAGGAGGCTGGGGAGGGACGTCTTGGATCCAGGCGAGGGAGCGTGGCCCCTCTCCCGACGGCACAGGAGAGCCACTGAGGGAGTCGTCCTGAGGGAATGGCCTGGTCATTGTGAGACTCGTGAGGCTCCCTCCGAGGATGGCAGTGGCAACGTGGATTCAAAGGGGGAGTTAAGCGTGGATTTGAGTGTCCGGAACGAAGGTGGTAGGTGTTGGGAAACAGGAATGGTCAGGTGCCAGGAGTACTGAGAAGGCGAAGCTGGCCAGACTTGGTGACTTGGATGTGGGAATGAGGTGAGGCTCGAAGTCTCTGTCCTGGACATCTGGTGACCCACACTGCAGGAGCAAGTTGGGAGATAGGGAGATACCAGAATGCCCCCCGCCAAAGGACTGTCCCCGCTAGAAGAGCAGGTGCCCATGGCAGGAGGTGACACTGAGAATCAGGGAGATGCACAGAGGGACCCTTGGGAATATGAGTGTTTGGGTGTCAGAGGAGGGGAGAGACAGCTGTCAGAGAGGTTGGATACAGTGCCCTGGAAGCTAAAGAACCAAAGGTTTGGGAGAGTGGGGGCAGTACCAGTAGCCAACAGGGTCAAAAGCTACAGAAAGTTCCAGTAGCATAAGGACTAAAATATCCTTCCAGTTCAGCCAGTGGTGGACCTTGGTGGGAGGAGCTCTGTCTCCAAAAAGTGGTGCCATTCATGTAGAATACGGCAGTAGGGGATGGAGCTCCCTGGAGCCGGGCCCCCAGCAGCGTCTGGAGAAGCGAGTCTTGAAGTTTACCTTTGAGCTCCCTGACAGCCCAGGCAGAAAGGGTATGTCACATTCAGGCCTCTGCTTTCCCTCAGAATGGGGTGGGGCAGCTCCTAGGAGCAGTGACTTCAGTGGCTGGGAAGGAGGAGGAAATGGGAGGAGTGACCAGATCCCTTGCTGGGAGCTCTGTTGAGCATGTATCAAGCAGGTGGACATGGGGTCTCTCAGAGCAACCGCCTCAGAGGCTGCCTGTGTGGCTATTGGTGACGCTGCTGCTCTGCCTGTCGCTGATGTGCTGCCTCATCAGCCCACTGCCTTCTCATCCTCTCAACAGGCCAGTCACAGGCCCCTCTGTTCTCTGTTCTCACTGAACATCTGTTTAATAATTAACAGGCAGAGCCAGCGCTCCTGTTCCATTAAGAAAAGGCAGAATGGGTCCCGCTGGGATGATTACCAACTCAGAACCTGCAGCCTGCCTTGTCCCTCCCTGGCAGTAAATTCTCCTCCCTTCCACCTTCCCTGGGCAGCTAGGTTATTGCCTTCATAAACTACTGGGCAGGAAAACAGCTCCATCAGCGCCATAAAGCCACTTGATTATAGTGTGGGTTTTGTGGTGATCTAAAATGCCCATGGAAAGGCATCATCACCAGAGACCTAAGCAGAGAATGCACCAGGCTGGGGGTGCTCTCGGGCAGAACCACCTCCATTCTCTGTACTGGACTGGCCAGGAAGCCTAACCTGCAAGGCAGGATGGGCCCGGCCCACGCAGAGGGGAGGCATTCACCCGCTCTGTGCAGGGGATCTGAGCTCAAATCCCAGCGCCAGCCTGATGCACAAACCTTCCCCTGCTGCTTTTTCCACATTCCGGAAGGCTGGAGAAACCACTCACCATGAACTTACTTAACCAATACTGCATTTGTTTTTGGAAAAAGATTTGAAGACTTTTAGGTATGAAAAAACAGTACATCTGTCAGATACGCAGTTTTGTGCCCCTCATCTAGCGCGCTCTCTCTCTTGCCCGTCTCCCTCTCCCCTCTCCTCCCTCTCCCCGCTTCCCCTCTGGACTCTCCCCTTTCCTGGCCTAGCCTCTGAAATTCTCCCTCAAGCAATGCCGGCTGTGAACTCCAGGTGGCGCCTTCCCAGAGCGTTCCGACCCTCAGTGGCCACCACCGGCCCATACCCTAAGCCGGACATTTCAGCAGGGTTCTCTTCTTCCCCCATCATGGGGGCACATTTGGAGGGCGAGTTTGATGCCCTGCCCCCTGGCTCTGTGGAACAGTTGCTGCCAAAGCCTGGGGAGCCAACCCTCCGGGGAACGAGATGAAGGAGACTGTCTGATGTGAGCCGGAGCCGTCTGCACGGGTCCCCTCCCCCAGGGACGACATCTGCAGCCTGGGACCAGCCCTCCCTGCCCCCACCCCAGGGGACACCGAGACTGGGAGCCCAAGAGCAGGCTGTGGGCATGGCCTGATCTTGGCACATCACTTACCAGTTAGTCAATATTTATTTTATTTATTTATATATATTTTTTTGAGGTGGAGACTTGCTCTGTCGCCCAGGCTGGAGTGCAGTATGGTGCGATCTCGGCTCACTGCAACCTCTGCTTCCCAGGTTCAAGCAATTCTCCTGCCTCCGCCTTCCGAGTACCTGGGATTATGGGCGCCTGCCACCATGCCCAGCTAATTTTTTTTTTTTTTAAGTAGAGAAGAGATTTCACCATGTTGGCCAGGCTGGTCTCAAACTCCTGACCTCAGGTGATCCACCTGCTTCAGCCTCCCAAAGTGCTGGGATTATAGGATTACAGGTGTGAGCCACCACGCCTGACCTGGGCTTCACTTATTAGAAATGTGACCTTGGGCTTGCACCTGGGGGGCTTGCACCCTGTGTGGGCCTCAGCTTGCCCATCTGTGAAGTAGGGGGAGTGCTCTGAGAGCCGTCCAGTGCTCACACCTGGATGGGACCACTACAAGAGCGTGGGGAGAATTTCAACACAAGTTGCTTTCAGGCTGACAGGCAGGCAAAACACATGCAGGGAAGCGGGGGAGAAGCCTGGGAAAGGCCTTGCCTACCATGCTGTGGAATGGAGATCATAGAGCAGGAAGTGACTGATGGGCAGAGGGTCTCCCTGACGGGTGGGGTGAAGATGGAAGTGGAGGAGTGAATGAGACAAAGAGACCCAGGAGGAGGCTTCTCCAGTAGCCCAGGAGAGAGGCAAGAAGGACCCAAACGAATGCCAGAGGAAACAGGAAGGAAGAACCCACCCAGCAGAGGCAACCAGCAACAGCCTGGGGTATGGGGCTGAGTGTGAGGGCTTTGTCCTCAGACTGATCTGGGTCCAAATCCCACTCTCCCCACCTGTTAGCTGGGTGACATTGACCAAGGTGCTTCAGCTCTCTGAGCTTCAGTTGCCTCAACCGGATATGAGACAATTTAGGATCTATTTTACAGGGTGGTTATGAGGATCAGGGAAGTTAATGAATGCAAAGGGCTTAATTCAGGGCCTGCCAGCTGTCATGTTGATCTTGATCTGGAATATTAACAGTACTTAGTGACTCATTAGATGGGGAGAGGTGGAGGAGCTGGAGGAGTCGCAGACGAAAGTGAAATCATTAACAAAGAGGAGGAGCAGGCTGGGGCAGCTTGAAAACTTGATGTGTTGGTTGTGTTTAGGGTGAGTTGGAGACCTATCGGACATTCAGGTGGAAGCGAAGCAGGAGGAGAGGGGGATGAGGAGAGAGCCGTGACTCCCGAGGAGAACTGGGGAGCCATTGATGTGGAGGCAATCTTGGGGTTGTTGCAGGAACCCAATTGCTGTTGCCCAAGCCAGTGAGAGTGCCTCCGTGAATTTATTCAGAACATTGGCTGAGGATGCCAGACGGCAGCTAGGTCCACAAACTCTCAACACTCACCAAGTCGGCAAAGCTATAATCCAGGGGCTGTGTGCTTACACAGGTCACGTTTCATTAAACTTTTTTGGATAGTAGTGTCAAATGTAATTGTTTTATTTTGAGGTAGAAAAAGGGCTGTATGCGTTTTAGGTCATGGGATATTGTCCCTTATGAGTCAAACACAAAACAGCTGGAAAATTCATACACATGAAGAAGATGAGGAGACCTGAGTTGAGTGTAATTTGAGAGGAGCAAGATTCGACCAGGACGTTGGGGGACACTTGTATCTTGGGGGGCAGGTGAAAGGTGTCAGGGCAGATGCAGGAGACGCCTAGGTATCACTGGGGTGATGTCCCTGGCATACCACCCTGGATACCCTGGAGAGTACAGGTTCAAGACAGCTGGAGGGCTGGGACCCAGTGTGGTATGGAAGGGAGATGGAGAGGAGAGAGAGAGAGAGAGAGAGAGAGAGAGAGAGTGTGTGTGTGTGTGTGTGTGTGTTTGAGATGGAGTCTCGTTCTTGTTGCCCAGGCTGGAGTGCAGTGGCATGATCCTGGCTCACTGCAACCTCGTCTCCCAGGTTCAGGCGATTCTCTTGCCTCAGCCTCCTGGGTAGCTGGATTACAGGCGCCCGCCACCACATCTGGCAAATTTTTGTATTAGTGGATAGAGTGTGTTTTTGGAAGCCTGGGAGGGAAGGAAGGAGAGCGGGTAGTGCAGTTACAGAAGGATCTTCGGGATGTGGAAATGTGGCATTTGTAGATACTCATTCATCTAACACACATTTGCTGAGCACCTAATGTGTACAGCGCCGAAGGGCTGGAGTCATGGGTAATGGAAAAGCTAAAGTTGCATGAAAGACAGAGAAGGATCAGTGGCTGTGGTCTCGAAGATGACGTGGCAAGTGTCAGCCATGACATGTGGGGAGCGGCCTGCTGCTCCTCCTGGGAAGAGAAGAGGGTGAAGACTCAGGGCACATCTGCAGGGAGACCCCGGGAGCTGTGGGGTTGTTGTAGATGATGCTGACCCTGTCATTAGCATCTGAGTGAGGTCACAGGTGAGACCTAGAGGCGGAGATACCGCAAGGCTTTGGTGGAGAGTGGGAGGGAGCTCTTCATGGACACTTTGTTAGCCAGCAATTTCCTTTCCCTAATAAATGCCCTTCATTCTCCGTAATTGAAGAAGGCACCAGAGGGCAGTGAACAAAGCCTTAATTTGGGTAACATGGAAGGAAAGCAGCTAGAGACCAATTACTCCGTCATTTACACAAACTCATTTCCATGATTAACTTGGAAAATGAAGCAGTGCTGAGTTCCCACAGGCAGGGATGGCCCGGGGAGGGCAGCTGGGCTCTGAGGTGGCGCCTTGGGAAGGAGTGCCGGCTTTCGCCACAGGAGACTGAACCCTGAGGGTTTCCACAACAAAGAGGCAGGGCCCAGCTCTGTCCTGAGGCTCTGACCCAGCCAGCCTTTGCACCCCAAAAAACTGAACTCCGAGAGGTCTCTGCAAAGCACAGCTGCCTCTTCATTGCCGCTTTCAGGCCTGTCTCTGACTTACTGGATAAACTTAAGCCTGTCCTTCCCCCTCAGGGCCTCAGTTTCCCTAACTGTAAGATTAGTTAATAGACTACATAAACTCCAGGAAACATTCCAGCACCAAGATCCTCTGAGTCTATGAAAGCCAAGCATCCCTTACTCAGCTAGTGTTGCAGGAAACAGCGAACCCAAGTATGCCGTGACGGTGTACATTTCCTCCGACCCATACTCACTTCTGTGGAACCACACGTGTGACAACCAGCAAACAGTGAATGCCATGGCTTCCAGGAGGGAGGGGAGTAATGGAGTAATTGTTAGGAAGGTCTCCTGGGGGAGCAGGACAGGGCCAGACCCATGATCACGGCTTGGCTGAGCCTCTGACTTGATGCATGACTTACAAGCTTGGTCCCCTCTCTGGTCCTGCAGAAGGGGCTTGGCCTGGAAGACCCCTGTGATTTCCCTGGTTTGTAGCAAGAGAAGAGAAGATGTGCGCGAAAGCTTCAAGGTAGAGATGAGGAAACAGGAATGGGGTGTGAAACTCGGGGTATGGGGATAGAATGGAGTAGAGTGGAAGTGGGAATTTGAGGTGAGTGAGACTCAGGCTGGGGGGCGCGGCAGGCTGGGACATCCATCCCGGGCCCAGAGATCGAGCCAGGCAGATGTGACGTGAGGACTGGAAGTTCTAGACATCAGGGAAGGCTGCAGTCAGCACTTCAGGCCTCTTTATCGCCTGTCATTTCTGAGTGACTCTAGAAAGTTTCCCGAGAGCACTGGGCAAGAGGCTGGGAAGTCCCAAGGAAAGGGACAGAAGTGGAGAGGCTGCAGTGTCTGGGGCCAAGCCCGCGTAGTAACTGCACATCTATCCCTTCCTGTCCAGGGATGTGGGGCCTCGTTAACAACGCCGGCATCTCGACATTCGGGGAGGTGGAGTTCACCAGCATGGAGACCTACAAGGAGGTGGCAGAAGTGAACCTTTGGGGCACGGTGCGCATGACCAAGTCCTTTCTCCCTCTCATCCGAAGGGCCAAAGGTGAGTGGGAAACGGAGCACCCTCCTGCCCCTGGGCCTGCCCTACGTGTGCATCTTTGCTCAGAATGGAAATACCTGTCCCAGCAGCTCCAACATCCACAACTCAGCAAGGCTGGGCTCGTGAATCCCAGGGGCTCTGCTGGGCCCGGGGCGATGCTGGGCAGAGGGGCTGTGGCCAGGTAGGGGGAAAGAGGTGTGTGGCTTTCAGGAAGTAGAGCAGGTAAGAGGTCAGTGGTCTGTGTAGCAAAAGCTTAAAGATTTTAGATGCCAGCCACTCTGGGAACCTAATCTAGAGAGAGAATCACCCTTTGCACAAAGCTGTGTGTACACATCATTGCATCAGTTGGGTGTGGTTAAGTATAATTTGGCATATTCATTCTATGGGTTATTTATACTGTAGTTTAAAAAGTGAGGTAATTGTGGTGTTAAGCAACAATAGTAATAATCCAGATTAGAAATTTGGAAAACTGGCCGGGCGCAGTGGCTCACACCTGTCATCCAGTGCTTTGGGAGGCCAAGGTGGGTGGATGATGAGGTCAGGAGATCAAGACCATCCTGGCCAACATGGTGAAACCCTGTCTCTACTAAAATACAAAAAATTAGCTGGGTGTGGTGGTGTGCGCCTATAGTCCCAGCTGCTCGGGAGGCTGAGGCAGGAGAATCGCTTGAACTGGGAGGCGGAGGCTGCAGTGAGCTGAGACTGCGCCACTGCACTCCAGCCTGGCGACAGAACAAGACTCCGTCTCAAAAGAAAAAAAATTGGAAAACCAATAAAATGCCCAAACCATGTGGGTGGCCAAATGTGAGCAAGCCACTTTAGAAGTCACTGACTTGGACTTTTTCCCTAGTACAGCAAGCAATTGTGGCAAAAAGGGTAAGATCCATACATCTGTCGTGAAGTTCTAGCAACACGGAGGGCAGCTGTAGGATTTTAGAAGAAAACCCCAACCCTTCAGTAACTTAGAGGTTTCTGAAAGGTGCCTCCCCATAGTGCCCAGGATGGGCTGTGAGTTCCTTCCTGGATACATACCTGGGGAAAACTGGTTCCAGATCTGCCTGGGCTTCCCAGGCCAGGCCAAATGCAATCCACTTCCAACCCCTCTATTCCCGGGCCCAGGAGGAGCAGTGGGAGGCCCCTTATGCCCCCAGGCTGGGCCTGTGGCTGAGGGCCTTTGGAGAGGGTGCAGGGAGAGGGGTCACCATACTCTCCCAATGCGCAGGATTCTCGTCTCATGTCCCTGAAGTCAGGTTCAGAAACGCTGCCCCTGCCCCTGCTTCTGCTCTGTTTGCCAGACTGTCCTGGGCTCCACCCAGGTGGAATGGAGCTGGGGAAGTGAGCCTAACAGCGCAGGCCCTGTGCTCTTTCAGGGCTGTCTCAGGGCTCCCTCCCAGCTGCAGCCCCAGGCACTTCCTCCTCTGCCCTCCAACCCCCATTGCCAGTGTTGATATCAGTGGATAGACACTTGGCCTTAGTGTGTGACTTATCTGCACATCTTACTATTGGAGCTGAATTTTAAGCTCCATAAGGGGAAGGGGAAGGTTTTAGGCTGTATCTCTCCCTAACACGCACCAGACCTTGCTCAGATCCACACAGACACGGCTGTCTCGCCTCCCCCTTCTCCCCTTGTGTTTTCACCCCAAATTATTATCACTGGATCGGGCTCGATCTGGTTTTTGAGTCGGTCATGTGTTGCCCATCCTGCTTCTCACTGTGCCCTCCTGCTTCTCACTCACTTGTCCTCCCCTGTCCCACCTGGCACAGCCAGGTTCCCAGGGAAGATTGGGGTGCTGATGCTGAGGCGTGGGCCTGAGCTAGCCTTGCCTACTGAATGAGAAGGCTCCTGGGTGGCTCAGAAGGGGTTCCAGCCAAGCCTCTGGAGACATGCCAGACTTCTGCCCTCTGTGTCCTAGGACAGTGCCACCTGAGCAGGTATCTCTGTCTCCCTCTGTAGGCCGTGTCGTCAATATCAGCAGCATGCTGGGCCGCATGGCCAACCCGGCCCGCTCCCCGTACTGCATCACCAAGTTCGGGGTGGAGGCTTTCTCGGACTGCCTGCGCTATGAGATGTACCCCCTGGGCGTGAAGGTCAGTGTGGTGGAGCCTGGCAACTTCATCGCTGCCACCAGCCTTTACAGCCCCGAGAGCATTCAGGCCGTCGCCAAGAAGATGTGGGACGAGCTGCCTGAGGTTGTGCGCAAGGACTACGGCAAGAAGTACTTCGATGAAAAGATCGCCAGGATGGAGACCTACTGCAGCAGTGGCTCCACAGACACGTCCCCTGTCATCGAGGCCATCACACATGCCCTGACCGCCACCACCCCCTACACCCGCTACCACCCCATGGACTACTACTGGTGGCTACGAATGCAGATCATGACCCACTTGCCTGGAGCCATCTCTGACATGATCTACATCCGCTGAAGAGTCTCGCTGTGGCCTCTGTCGGGGATCCCTGGCAGAAGGGGAGGGGAGGGAGGAACCCATATAGTCAACTCTTGATTATCCATGCATAGATTATCCACCGTCCCAGGAAGACCCATAACTGGTTTTAGCGTTAACCGAGGGAATAACCCAGCCTGACTTGTTTGCATAGTGAGTGACTTGTGCCTTCAGAAATGGGGTGTAGGGTGGCAGGCAGGGGCCTCTAAATCTCAGGGCAAACATGGTACATCTGTCTCTCTGGAGATGATTTTCATACAGAGATTCTGGGAAAACATCTTTATATTAAAAACAGATTATAGAATAGAATAAAAATTCCTTTACATCTTTAAGCCACATTGTCAGTTTTAAAAAAATATTTCATTTGATTCTCAAGCCAGTCTCCTGAATAAAAAGGACAGTTTTTTTTCTTTTGTACTTGAAGAATTTGCAGCTTAGAGAGGATGCATGAAATAACCCTTTTATTGCTTATAAATAGTGCCAGTCATGTGTTCCTGCCACTGCTGTGGAAACACTTCACATTTTGCATTGCAGGGCTGCTTTGGATCCATCTACCCAAGGATCTTCTGACTAACGCTGTGTCTTCATCTGAGCCACACATACCAAGTGCCCACTGGTGCCTCTGCATATCCATGGTGCTGTGTGACTGGCCAGCCAGCAGCCAGTGACTCAGAGCTGGCTGTATGGAGGGGGTAGGAATCCTTCTGGAGATTTTTTTTTTTTTAAGACAGAGTCTCGCTCGGTCCCCCAGGCTGGAGTGTGTTGGTGCCATCTCAGCTTACTGCAAACTCCGCCTCCCAGGGTCAGGTGATTCTCCTGCCTCAGCCTCCCGAGTAGCTGGGACTACAGGCATGCACCACCATGCCCGGCTAATTTTTGTATTTTTAGTACAGATGGGGTTTCACCATGTTGGCCAGGTTGGTCTCGAACTCCTGACCTCAAGTAATCCACCTGCCTCAGCCTTCCAAAGTGCTGGAGTGAGCTGCTGAGCCTGGCCCTGGAGATTTTTACTTGAGATTTTTCCATCCTCTTTTAGGACTCAGGGAAGACTTGTGTGGAGGTGCTCTCTGGCTAAGAAGACAGATTGTTACTGGTTTGAGTCTGCTTGGTTTTGCCTTGGGTGGGGCCAGTGTCAGTGGGGCAGTGCCGTGGTGGGGCACTGTGGCATCTTCTCCCCTAGCAGTGGATTTGGGGTCCCTGCTTGCCTCACATGGTGCTTACACACGCACACACACACAAAGACACACACACACACACACATACACACACACACACACACACACACACACACACACACACACACACACACACACACACACACACACACACACCCCTGTT
This sequence comes from Cacajao melanocephalus, assembly GCA_963573385.1. Taxonomy (NCBI): domain Eukaryota; kingdom Metazoa; phylum Chordata; class Mammalia; order Primates; family Pitheciidae; genus Cacajao; species Cacajao melanocephalus. The sequence continues at coordinate 68,002 of CAUYLG010054602.1, read as the reverse complement.
CTGCAAGCCTTCAGCGTAGCCTTCCTTCCCGCCTTGGCCTTATTTTCAATTAAGAAGTGGTGCCACTTTAATCAGAGTCTGCGTGATCACTTCTTAGATTTGAGTTTGAAAGCTGCCATCCCTGCAACTGCCCAGGGCCTGTATGTCTGGACCAAAACCAAACACCAGTCTTCCAGGTGGCTCTAGGCCTAGGGCAGGGTCCCAAGTGCCAGCCTTACCAATCAGACTTATGAATAACATTTCCGCCTCTCTCTGGGCGCGCTGGGCCTGCCGCTAGAGGGCGCTCGCCTCCTCCGCAGCCGGCGCCGGCATCCATTGCCCCAGACTCCGAGCTGCCACCGGAGCCCGAGGTTTCTCACGGCGTTCGAGATTCTCACCTCGGAAACTGGGAACAAAGAAGCAAGCAACGCCCCTTTAGAAACAGTGTTCCCGCTCTTCTAGCAGCTGCGTGGCCCGAACCTGGAGTCTGGTGCCAGGAGAAGGCAGAAGAACCCGGGCAGCTGGAGTAGGCTATGGGGTTCAGGCAGTGCCAAGGAAAAAGAGTCTCACAATGAGCAAATTCAGCTTGCCTCTTGGGCCTCTGTCCCCGCTGTCTTCAAACAGGGATGCCCTGTCCCAGCTCCCCTAGGAGGAGGGAGGGGAGGCAGGCAGGGCTGAAACCCTCCAGAGAGCAGAGAGGGACGCTTGATGGCCGTTGCATTCACATAAGAATAGGATGCTTTCGTGCCCTAATTTTGTTCTAGCAGGACCCTTTCGGAATTGGCATTTTTACACATTGGGTGAATTTGTTTTCATGCTGAAGTTTATTAAAGAAAAATAGATGGAGCCTTGGAGTTGCACGTGTGCATCCCTGCCTGGAAACTAGAGGAAGGGGGGCCACATACTCTGGGTCTCGATCAACAGAACCGAACGTCAGGGAAGCTGCATATGCATCTATTGGAATCTTCTGAGTAAGTCAGAACTGCGGGGCCGGCCTATAGGCTGTCCTGATTTTAATCATTTCCAGTGATTGAAAAGCCCAGGGTACTCTCCCTCCAAATAACTGCAGTGCTAACTTAAACCTTATATTTACCATTCGCTTCCTGGCAGCTTAGAGGTGGGTGCAGGACCTAGTTTTCATCTTCACCAGAGTGGGTGGCTGGGCGCATTGGTTCACGCCTGTAATCCCAACACTTTGGGAGGCGAGGCAGGTGGATCACCAGAGGTCAGGAGTTCAAGACCAGCCTGGCCAACATGGTGAAACCCCGTCTGTACTAAAAATACAAAAATTAGCTAGGCCTGGTGGTGGGCACCTGTAATCTCAGCTACTTGGGAGGCTGAGGCAGGGAGAATCGATTAAACCTGGAGGGGGAGGCTGCAGTGATCCGAGATCATGCCACTGCACTCCAGCCTGGACAACAGAGTGAGACTCCGTCTCAAAAAAAAAGAGAGAGAGATCAAGGTGTACAAAACAGGTGTTTTCATTCCCATTTTATAGATGACATAACTGAGGCCCAAAGAGGGGAAGTGACTCACTCAGTGTCAGTGTCACAGTAAATCCAGGGCAGAACCAGGGCCAGAACAAGTCTCCTGAGTGGCACTCTTCATTGTCACATTACACTGTGGCTCACAACAGCTATGGAAGCGAAGCCAGTTGGGGTCACCAGGCACCTAGACCCTCACTGCTTGTCTGCTGGCAGAGAGCCACTCCTTCTTATCAGAGTAAGGGGTAGGGAGGAGGCCTTTGTGTGGACCCATGGTCTGGTGACTCAGCCAGCACAAACCCCTCCCTTGATGGTTGGAGGTTGGGCAAGGCTTTTTTGCAAGATGCACCTGACAGTGCCTTGTTACGGAGCGCCTGCTGCGCTTAGCATTCCACCCGGGGCCAAGAGGCTGTGTGAGCAGGTGATAGCCAGCCTAGCCCCCCCGTCACAAGCTGCTAGGGCTGCGCCTTTGCCACCCATAGCAGGGGGTCTGACAGACTTCCCACTTGTGAGGTCTGTTCACTACCGGTATTTCGAACAGGACCTGGCTCTGCAAACCTGTGCAAACCGCTTGTGATGCAGGAGCCGACATGAGCAGGCAGAGGAGCAACCAGGCACGAGTGCCCAGTGCAGGACCCGCTACCCAGCCACTGCTGCCGCCTCTCACCTGATTCTCACAGCAACCCTGGCAGGTAGGCAGGGTGGGGTTATCTTATTTACTGATAAGGACACAGGCTTTTCCAAGTCTGTCACCAAGTGAGGGGTAGAGCTGGGTGTCAAGCCAGATCTAACCTCCAGCCCAGAGCTGGTGATGCAGGAAAGTCAGGGCAGATGGCACCAGGATCTTGAGGGAAAAAGACCTCAGTTATGTAACAGCGAGGAGGCTCTCAGCCTCTGCACAGCAGCAACCATCAGGTCCTGCCACTCGAACCAGCCCCTCCTTCCCTTCCTGTTTTGGGCTCTAAGCGCTGCCCGCTGCAAGAGAAGGTGCTGGAGGAGCCCCTAGCATCTTTCCAGTAGGAAGTCTGCTCTGTCAGGGTCATTCCTGAGGCCAGTCTCTGGGAATGCAAAGACCAAGCAGGCAGCGCCGAATTCTGGAGCTGCCCTCAAAGGGTTTGAGGTTTATATGAGCACAGCGCTGGAGACGTCAGTGATTTCTACTCAAAGAGACAGAACAAGAGGGCTGAGGGGCTCTGGTGCTCTGGGGGAGGGGAAACAAACAACCCCACAGCATATGAGGCCTCTCTAGTGTGTGCAGGCACTAAAGAAGGGTGACTTGTGAGTGGCATGTTCAGAGGCACAGGTGGGCAGCTGTTGGGTGAGGGGCCAGGGCTGAGACAGGCTGCCAGGACCCCCACAACCCCAGGGGAGGAAAGGGCGCTCAGCCATCATTGTGCCTGAATGAGGAGCGTGCTAGCCAGGGCTTGAACCCCTCCAGTGACAGGGAGTGTGTTACTTCCTAAGAGGACATTTCCTTGGTTCAGAAACATTTATCCAAAGACTGAGCTGAAATCCACCACCCCACTTAACTTTTTTGGCACCTGGTTATGACCCAGACCTGCACAGAATAATTTAACCCTTCTGAAATAGACTTCCAGATGTTTGGAAATGGCGGAGTCAGGTTTAAGAGCCCAGGTGCCCCCATTTGACAAGATTTCCATCTCCTCACTGTCTGAACAGAAGGTTTCAGCTGTGGCTATCCAGTCCCTCACTCTTGATGACATACACCAGGCTGAACGGCCATTCAAATTCCCCTCAAGCAGCCAAGCACTTTGGGGCAGGTTTACTACCTTTGGTGAGATGCTGATACTCCTCACCCTCTACTAACCAAGTGAGTTCATGGCAAATCTCATCTGATCCTCATAAACAGCTGATATGTTGGGCAGTATCATTGTCTGCATTTTACAAATAAAGAAACTGAGCCTCAGGGAGGTGAAGTGATTTGCCCAACATCACAGAGCCAGAAAACGAGAGAGCCAAGATAGAGACCCAGGCCGTCTGGCTCCATTTTTTGTTTGTTTGTTTGTTTGTTTGTTTGAGATGGAGTCTCGCTCTGTCACCCAGCCTGGAGTGCAGCAGCACGATCTCAGCTCACCACAACCTCTGCTTCCTGGGTTCAAATGATTCCCCTGCCTCAGCCTCCCGAGTAGCTGGGATCACATGTATGTGCCACCATGCCTGGCTAATTTTTTTTCTTTTTTTGTATTTTTAGTAGAGACGGGTTTCACATTGTTGACCAGGCTGGTCTTGAACTCCTGACCTCAGGTGATCCACCTGCCTCTACCTCCCAGAGTGCTGGGATTACAGGTGTGAGCCACCGTGCCCAGCCCTATCTGGCTTCTATACCCGAAGCCCCTTCCTTTACCCTCAGGCTGCCTCAGTGTACCAATCAGGGCCCAGAGCTGGGCTGGACCCAGTGCAGTCAGAACCTGGCCTTGCACGTGGTGAAGGGGCAGCGGGCAGGTGGGGGAGCAGTACAACCGGCTTCCTCTGAGTCCACGGTTTTGCAGAGCAGCCTGGAAATGGGGGCCCAGGCTTCCCCGTCTCATTGCCCATGTGTCTGCAGTGTCTGTGCCCTCTCCCAGGGACCTGGGTGGTGATGGAGGGCCTGAGGGTGGAGAGAACAGGGGCATGAAGCATTCCCAGGGCTATGGCAGAGGCCATCCTGGACTCAGCATCTGTGAGGTTGTGTAGAGACGGGGAGTGAACGGGGACCGACCTCAGGAGACGCTGGGTCCCAGAAACACCATGTGCTGCTCCCTCGGTGAGACTTAATTACTCTATAAAATGTAAGGCTACTCCCACTTATCAAATTATAGATGAGTTTCATTACAGCGCACTAACCACACTGGGCTCCTTCAGAAATAGCAGCAGGCTGGCTGCTCTTCTTAGCTTCAGCTGTGGCCACTCCAGTTTCAGGAGGAACTGCCCACGGTTCCTGGGGCCTCAGAGTGCCGCTCACCTCTCTCCCAGACAACAAGGGCAGGTGTGGCGGGCTGTACTGGGAATGCAGCTATACCTGCCACCACCCTGCCGGCCACTCTCAGCCACTGAGTGCTCTGTGGGGCCATCTGGCCACATGTTCTGTGACTGGATCGTGGACTCTGCTGCAGCCTCTCTCTCTCCACCTACATTGTGTTCTGGACAAAGGTTTTGACTCATGATGTCTGACCAGTGGTGGACAAAGTGGTGTGGGACTTGCTGTAAGAAGCAGAGAGGGGGCATGGTGCAGGGTGAGAGATCTGTGCTTTATAGAGACTCGGGGCATCTTCAGGAAGCAGCCTCAAGAGCAGCAGGCCACAAGGGAGTGGGGACAGCTCGGTGACATCACGAGGGGCATCAGACTCTTCCATGCAGGCTGGCGGGACCTACAGGCTCTCTTTCCAGCAGAGGTGGCACAGTGGGACTTCAGGGGCTGTGCTGGGAAGTGGGGAGGAGCTGCTGATGGTCCCAGTGCCGTATCAGTGTGATATGCTGAGGTGCAGCCTATGCTGGCACAGCTGCTGACTCTCCCTCAGCCCTTTATTACTTGAATCTCTTCTTTGTGCCAGGCCCTGTCCCACAGTGGGCAGCCCACTGCCCTCCCAGAGCTCACAGTCTAGCCCGGGGTAACCCAGGGTAACAGTGGCCAGGACACGGGCCAGGAAGTGAGAGGCTTGATTCTATCACATGTAAATAAAAATAGTCATTTTCAATCTACACTCAGCCCGTCTTCCTCCCCGCACAGTCTTGGAACCCCTCACGGACAGCTGATGTGAGACGTGTGAGTGGCAGGGGGCTCTCCTTACTCAGGGAGCCCCATGACTTTGTCAAAGGAATAATAAAATATGAGGGCCCCTGGAAACCCAGATGCCAGCAACGTGAGATTGCCAAGCAAACGGGGCTGGGACTGCTTGGAGAATAACCAGGCTGGGGGCTCCAGACATGCGGGACCGCGCACGTGATATGGAGGCTGAGGGCAGAACCGGACCAGAGGTGCAGGCTGCACCCAGATGTGGAAGGGTGCACACCACGTGTGCACATGACAGACTGGAGTTTTCGACCTCAGGGGTTTATTTTCTGTGCGGTTAAGTGTACAACAAAAGAAAACAGCAGAACACTAAAAAGGGATAGGCTCTTGGTTTTCTGCAGCAGAGAAAGAAGGGGCACATCTGGAGGGTCGGTGCTTCTCCCCTCACCCCCGGACGCCCTCCAACTCCCTCCCCTTCTGGATCCCCTTGGGCCTTGCAGCTGGCAAACCCCTCCCCACTGCTGTGTGCTTAGTGACAGGGGTGCCTTGGTCACTGAGGGCTAGTGGTAGAGCTGTGTGTCTGGCTTTAGTCCCTGCTAGTCCCCTCCTCACCTGTGTGGACTGTACCTAGGTGGTCCCTGGAAAAAGAGAGCCCACAGATGATGGCCTGTTAGAGATGAAAGGGACCTCAGAGACCCTGCAGCCAGAGGGATGGGAAAGAAACAGGCCTTGCTGGCAGTTGTGTCCTGGGTGAGGTCAGTTAGAAAGAACGGAAGTTCTGGAGACAGAGGCACCTGATTTTGAGCTGTTCTGCTACTTCCTGGTTGCATAAGGCTGCCAAGTTATCTACTTTCTCTGAGCCTTAGTTTCTTTTTTGGGGCGGGATGGGGAGGGTCACTAACACTAACACTAACACTAGGGCTTGTGCCAGCGAGCGTTGCAAGCGTCGGTTTCTTTATGTCTATGATGGGGATAACCATCTGTACCTTGCAGAGTCTGTAAGCTCTCCAGCACAGCGCCTGGCACTGCAGAGGGGACTCAGTAGCTGCCCCGGCTGGTGCAGTCACGGGCTCAAAAATCCTTTCCCATCCCTACCCGATCCTTTCTGAGAAATGCAGACACTGTGGCCCAAGAGCTTTCTAGAGGCACAGACAGAAATGGGGACACACTCAAGGTTGAACCAATGGGGACACACTCAAGGTTAAACCCTAGAGGCCTAGGGCAGAGAAGGCCATTGTCTTCTCCAGGCCCCCTTTCCTGACTGCTAAATGCAGAACAGCCTCCACAGCTGTGCATCACCACCTTCCTGGAAATCCCTGAAGATCTCCGGATTGCTGAGTGGATTAAGAAATTATTAGCCAGAAGGCCTTGAGCCTAAAAGCCTAGACAAGTCCATCCCAGACAAAGAAGCTTTTTCTTTTTTTTTTTTTCCTGGAATAGAAACCCTCAATGTCATCCAGGGGGATCAGCCCATTCATTCATTCAGCTTAGGGGAGGGGAATGGACCAGTCCTTCCTGCCCCTGACTATCTATGTTTGGACTCTTTCTGTTACCACTCAGTTTGTCCTACCCAGGCCCTGGCTTCCTGTGTTTTCTCCTTAAGCGTTCAGGGTTAAGAGCTATCTGTAATCAGGCTGCAGGATGTCTATGGTAAGATTTGATTCCCAGCCTCAAGGAGTTCCCAGTCCTGTGGGGCTGAGGGTGTGAGGGAGTGGAGCAGATAGGATGAACTAACCTGGAGAACTGTCACTCTCAGGCTGGGCTACTGTGGATGTACGGGCGAAGTTCGTGACAGCAGGAAAATCTCACTGGGCAGATTACGGATGCTCCCTAAAGGAGGTTGTGTTTCTGCTGAGCCTTGACAAGTGAAGAGGGTTTTGATAGATAAAAACAAGAGGTGGGGCACTCGACAGGACATTTCACAGCCAACAGAACAGGATGAGACTGGCTTAGCATCTCAGGAGGATGGACTCTTTGAAAAGCAAGTACAATAATGTTGAGAGGCTTAAAGAACTCCAGCCTCTGAGAAGAAAGGGCTGGTAGAAGGTGTCCCCATCGCCCGGGGCACTGTTCAGACAGCTCTGACCCTGTCAGAACCACATCACTCTAAGTTGGACCGCAAAAGCCATCCAGCCCCTTGGATCCTAAATGCACTGCACATGAGTCTCCTGGGAAACTGGTTAAAAAACAGAACCAGTAAGTCTTGAGTGGAGCCCAGGAACCTTATTTCTAAGAAGTGACTCCAAGGCACAGCCAGGAAAAGGATGGCCAGAGGAGAGGGGATGCTGCATCCCAAGTTAGTGACAGATCTGGGGCTAGACCTGGAGAGAGAGCTGGAACACCTGTGACTGGTTTTGCCTGTCCCCTGGCGGCTACTAATAGTGAAACTCCAGGAGCAGAAAGGGCCTGAGGGCTTGTTTCAGAAGCGCCAGTATGGGGAGATGCAGGCAAGGTTTCCTCCCCTTTTCAGAGAACTTTTTGGGGTAAAAGAAAGCCTAGGCGGGAGGGGAGACAGGTGTGTTGGGAGCCTGGCAAAGGCTGGAGTGTTCTGATTAACAGGAAGAAGGGCGGAGCCCCCAGTGCAGATGTGTCCTTCCAGTTAGGCACTTGGATTGCAGCACTGGCTGGTGGCCCAGCCTCCCCACAGTTTGCAGTTGTGTGTCCTGCAGTGGGCAACTCCAACAAACTGTGCCAAGCCTGCCAGCTTGCTGTGCCCTCTGCCCCTCGGAGCTGCAGCTTTGCTCACTGTCCTCTCCTTGGCCAGGAGTCAGCTGCCTCTCTAGTATGCCTCCTGCCTTTAGTTGAGGCTGGGAAGCATCAGGGAGGTGGTTAAACATGGCAGGGCTTTCTCAGACCCGTGGCAAGAGGCCTAAGTTTCAGTTCCAGTTCCAGGTTCTCAGTTGCAGACTGAGCCACTGGGGATGGCTGAGGAGAAGCCACATGCACCCATCCCTGCTTTCTAGCACTCAGGTGCTTGGCTTCCAGGTGCCTAGCTAGCCTAGACAAGCTGGGACTTAGGGGCAGAGATTGCTGTATATTCCTGATATTCATTTTTCCCTTCTATAGGGATAGATCCACCAATGTTCAGCTGAAAACATGGCTGCCATAATAAAGACTACATTTCCCCAGACTCCCTTGCAGCTAGCGGGTAGTCATATGACTATGTTCTGGCCAATCGGATGTAAGCAGAAATGGTAGTACAACAGCTTCCAGGAAGCTTCCTTAAGGGGAACTTATATGCATCTTCTTTGGCTCCTTCAGCACTTTATTCTGCAGCCTGGAACTTGGGATGCTGCTGTCTTAGACCATAAAGTCAAGACATTTGTGACACTGCAACAAGATAGTATTTGGATCCCAGACACTGGGAACCACATTCCACCTTTGACCCCCTCGTTCAGATTTTATGTGAGAAGAAATAAACTTCGATCTTTTTTGCATTATTACAGTTTTGGGATTCTTTCCTTGTATGCAAACCAAATCCTAACGAAACCCCTAGCCTAGATGGTTGGGCGATGAGGAAGCCATCACATACACATGGGGCAGGAAGCCACATCTGATCATAAATAATAAGCATTTATTAAGCACTTCCTGCATGCCAGCCCTGGGTTAAGATGTTATACACATTATCCCCTTTGATTCCCAGTGATACTATGAGGCAAGATTTATAATCCCAATTTTACAGATGATTAAAATGAAGCTTAGGTTTAAATACCTTGCCTAGTTAGAAAGTGACAGGATTCAGAACCAGACTGTCTCTAACTACTGGGAGCAAGCACTAACTATTCCTCAGGCAATGAAGAGGGCTCCTGCCATGCTGGCTACAGCCTCCCTGACCTCACCTTGGCCACAGGGGACTGTAGCTCCTCTTTGATTGAAAGGAGGGATTCATGAGATTGGGACTGAGCCAAAATTAAACACAAAATAGGCCGAGACGATAGGCAACCAAATTGTCATCCTTATACTCTTAACAAAATTCTTAAACTTGAAATATTTTTAATTTTAATTTTTTAATTTTATTTTTGATAGAAAGTCTCACTCTGCCACCTAGGCTGGACTGCAGTGATACAGTCTTGGCTCACTGCAAGCATTGCCTCCTGGGTTCAAACGATTCTCCTGCCTCAGCCTCCTGAGTAGCTGGGATTACAGGCATGCACCACCACACTTGGCTAATTTTTTATGTTTTATTTTTAGTAGAGATGGGGTTTCACCATGTAGGCCAGGTTGGTTGAACTCCTGACCTTAGGTGATCTGCTGCCTCAGTCTCCCAAAGTGCTGGGATTATAGGCATGAGCCACCGAGCACAGCCTAACAGCCTAATACTTTTTTTTTTTTTTTTTTTGGAGACAGTCTTACTCTGTCACCCAGGCTGGAGTGCAGTGGTGTGATCTCAGTTCAAGTGATTCTCCTGCCTTACTGTCCCAAGTAGCTGGGATTACAGGCACCTGCTACCTCACCTGGGTAATTTTTGTATTTTTAGTAGAGATGGGGTTTCTCTATGTTGGTCAGGCTGGTCTTGAACTCCTGACCTCAGGTGATCCGCCCACCTCGGCCTCCCAAAGCGCTGGGATGACAGGCATGAGCCACCGCACCCAGCTTAGTTCTTCTTAATGAAGGCGTCCTCTCAGAAGCATCCCCAGTGAGATCACCTTCTGTTTAGAGGCTGAGCTAAGAAGACTCAAGACTCCTCTTCTTCCACCTCCTCCTTCTATCTCCACCCTCCTTTCTCTCCTCCTCTTTCTCCTCCCCTCACTCCTCCTGTTCCCGAGGATCATGGAGGGTATACCAGAGGCCCCTTACATAGCATGGGCTATCACCAAGTGGGCTTTTGTTAATCTGCTTAGCTTCAAAGATTTCTGTGAAGCAGCAACCTCTAAATGCCCAAGAAATAATGGATTCCATCTGGGCAGTCAGGAAAGCTTGTTACTACTCCCTGTTCTACTACCAACTGGTCACATCAACTAAGCATCAAATGCCATCTCCTTTCTGGGCCTCACTCTCCTCATGGGTAAACAATAGTAATAACAATAATAGGAACATCTAATACATTTTTTTAAAACAGACAAGGTCTGGCTATGTTGCCCAGACTGGCCTCGAACTCCTGGGCTCCAGTGGTCCTCCCACCTCAGCTTCCCAAGGTAGCTGGGACTACAGGTGCAAGCCACCACACGCAGCTCATCCAGCAAACAATATGTTGAGTCATCCAGACTCAGTATGTTCTAAACACTCACAAGCGTTTATTCACTAATCCTTACAAGGACTCTCTGAGGAAAGTCCTATTACTATTGTGGATAGGGAACCTGACACACCAGGGTTTTTCAGTGGCGCAAGGTTATGTATGCACCATGAAGTGAAAATGAGAACAGCCTTGAAAGCGGATCTGGCAGCTGGTTTAAACGACCTCTCAGGCAAAGTCTGCATGCCGGAAAGACTAAGTGGAGGTGCTTGGGTGGAATAGGGGGTGGAAGTCTAAACCCGCCCCCTTCCTCCCCCCACCCCGACTACCCTTAGGGCAGGGGCACTTCCTCCCTTCCGTCCTTCTTTCCTTCCTTCCTTATTTTCTTTCTTTCTTTCCTCTGTCGCCCAGGCTGGAGTGCAATGGCACAATCTCAGCTCACTGCAAACTCTGCCACCCGGGTTCAAGCGATCCTCCTGCCTCAGTCCCCCGAATAGCTGGGATTACAGGCTTGTGCCACCACGCCCAACTAATTTTTGTATTTTTAGTAGAGACGGAGATTCACCATGTTGGCCAGGATGGTCTTGAACTCCTGACCTTGCGATCCACCCACCTCGGCCTCCCAAAGTGCTGGGATTACAGGCGTGAGCCACCGCGCCCGCCCCCACGTGGAACATCCTGAGAATCTCTCAGTGCCTGGCGCCGCTGAGGTGTAGGAGGGCGGGGAAAGAGCGTGCGCCTTGAACATCGAGGTCATGGTGCCCGGCCGCCTGCCACCTGTGACTGGGATGAAGGGCTTGATCAGAACCTGTCCCCAAGTTTCCCTGTGCTACGATTAACCACCATCCCCTCCATAACCCGTGTGTTTTCCAAGTGAGGAAAATCACCACTGAGGGGAGTTGGGGCGCAGGGGCCTTGCGCTCATCGCGGGCGGGTCGTGCGCACCCCTCGACGATACCCCGCCCCAGGCCCAGATGTGCGCGACGCTCCCCTACTCATCCGCTCCCTGGGAGCCGCGGCCGCCCGGGCGCCTCATCCCGGCTCTCTCCAGTCCCCGCCCTTCCCGGCCCCGCGGCCCTGCAGCTGGCCGACCCCTCCCGGCAGCCCCGCGCTTAGGGACGGGTTAGTGATGGGGCCGTGCGCCCGGCTGGCAGTCCCCGTGGGTCGTCTCCTCGCCTGTGCGGATCGTGCCTCCATTCACGCACCTTCGCCAAGTGAACGCAGTCGAGGGATCTGGGGTTCTGACGCCTCACTCCCACTTCTGAGCTGTCGGGCTACCGTGGCAGGAAGCCACTTCCAGAGCCCCGCCAAAAAGTCACTCACTCTGGCTCGTGCTCATTCAGGTGCCCTGTGGCCGCCGCTGAAAGACACTGGGGCCCTTTGTGCGGATGGGTCAGTCTCCCGCTGGCCAGGCCTGGCCACCAGTGCTCTAGGGAGGCTGGAGGTGGGCCAGGACTGAGGCAGCTGGAAGGAATGTCCATTTGTCCTGTCTTGCTTGACCTGCTTCTGCTTTATTTCAGAAAGGGGCTCAGTGCCTCAGACACATCCTGCCAAATAGCTTCATTTTCAAAGGAGACCATGAGTTTCCTGCTTGCCCAGTAAGATTTGTTTATTGCAATTGTGTCGATAAATTGCCCCTATTTACCTACCCGCTTGACTCAGGAAGCCTCCATCCTTAGGCTATGGAAAGGACCCCTAAACGAAGGAACTTTTCCATTTTTCTCTGATGCCGCACCTGTGCCAAGGGTTAGCCCTACATTTGAAGTGCGTTTGCTTATTTGTTTTAACCACTGGTTTATTGCATGGCTTTGGTCACAGTCCATCATTTAGAGCTTCATTTCCCCATCTGTGCAATGAATCAGTGGTACTTCCTGAAGGCTCAGTGATTCTTCAGCGGTTATCTCGCCTGGACACAGTGGCACCTGTAGCCCCAGCTTTTGAAGAGGCTGAGGTGGACCCAGGAGTTTGAGGCTGCAGTAAGCTGTGATCACACCACTGCCCTCCAGCCTGGGCCACAGAGCAAGCCCGCGTCTCAAAAAAAAAAAAAAAAATTTCTGATAAGGAAGGATTCTGCTAAAATCTTGAAGTTTGAGACCCACTGGCCTAGGAGACGTCATGCCTGGACCTAGAAATGTGTCTGCTTAGGTCTCTGAAAGCTTTTCTCTGGGTTTCCTCACTTTGATGCCCCCAAGTCTGATACAGGCAGGAGGGCCCTGATCCAGTGACTCCCCATGCCCCGCCCTCATCCAGCAGGCACACACCTGCCTATGTGAGTGTCCTCGCCCATGGCACCTTCCCTGACACAGGAGCATGAAGAAAACGGGCTGTGTGAGCAGAAAGGGCTTTCCCTGCCAGCCAGCCCATAAGGCTCTCACAGTCTCCCCCAAGCTTGCTGAGAGCTTCTTAGCTTTCTCTACTTAGTTTCCAAGATGGGCCCAGCATGTCCTTAAGGGACCCTGGGTGGAAATTAGTATTCTGGTCACATCTCCAGTGTCAGTAATCCCTTCTGCTTGGGCAGTACTTGGGAGTTTTCAAAGTACATTCACATCAGAGGCCGGCAAGGTGGGCAGGACAGACATCGGAGGGCAGGGTTGTCTCCCACCCTTTTTTTTTTTTTTTTTAAGACAGAGTATTGCTCTGTCACCCAGGCAGGCGTGCAGTGGCGTGGTCTTGGCCCCTCCTGGGTTCAAGTGATTCTCCTGCCTCAGCCTCCTGAGTAGCTGGGACTACAGATGCGCACCACCATGCCCGGCTAATTTTTGTATTTTTAGTAGAGACAGAGTTTCACCATGTTGGCCTGGATGGTCTTGATCTCCTGACTTCATGATCTGCCTGCTTCGGCCTCCCAAGGTGCTGGGATTACAGGCAGGAGCCTGTATAAAATGGGGTTGTCCCCATTTTATAAACTGGACAAAACTGAGACTCAAGGAGTGGGGCGACTTATCCAAGGTCACAGCACATCTTGGGAGACCCAGAACTGCGACCTGGGCGGAGGGCCCTGCTGTATCCATTTCTGGCTTTGTCTACGGGGTTTCCAACTCCACTAAGGCCACAGCAGCCTTTCTGCCAAGATAAGCTCCGGGCATCTTTCCCTATTTTCAGCATTTTCCCATGACAAGCTGCCCCTCTTAGAAAAGGGAGGGGGGCCCTGTAAGCAGATACAAATCATGCATCTGACCCTTTCCATGCCACAGCTGAGCCCTGGCCAACCGAGGAAAGACGGTGTCAGGAAGCCTGAGCTCAGTATTCAGCTCAGCACTCAATTCTCCGGGGGTTTTGGGCCAGGAGGAAATTTCTTTTTGAGTCTCAGTTTCTTCTTCTGTCAGCCGAGCTGAAGGATGAAAATCACTATGTTTAAACAACTCGTATGAGAATTCCATGAAAAGTTTGTACAAAACCCAGATCCTAGGGCTTCACACCAGGCCCAGTGGATCAGCTCTGGGTTTGGGGAAGTCCGTGGGAACCCATGGTGTAAAGTAGTTTCCTGGGTGATCCTGAGCCCCACTGACATCTGAGACCACAAGACTCAGTGGTCCCAGGGGCCTTCCCTGCTCTGACATCCGATTATTTGAGGTGTGGGAAGTGTGGTGAGTGCACTCTGACTCTGATGATTTCCTCCCGTGGACTCAGGGTCACGGAAGTGGAAAAATATCTTGAACTAGAGTGCAGTCTGTTCAGGAAAAGCACAACCAGTACCAGAAGGGCCGGGAGGGGTAGGGTTTGCATTCCATGAGGCCGTGAGCCAGTTGTGGGTTCTTGGGCCTCCAAGTGAAAGGTGTTTCCCAGGCTCCATTCTGGGGTGTACCAGGTGTCCCACCCATGGACATGTCTCAACAACAGAATGATTTCTCTGGTGTGGCCTCCACCCAAGTCCATCTAAAGACTCTTCCTAGCTCCAAATGGTCACCTTCCCCCTGCCCCATTCCTAAGGAGCCCCTAACTTTCAGGCGGCCAAAGTGGCCTGTCCACTCCTGGAGTGTTGCATGCTGGGCACCCTCACGCTTGGCTACGTGGAGAAGCCAAATGTCACTTCCCGGCTGGCCCTAGACTAAACCAGTCATGGTTCTTGGCTGCAAACAGGAGAAACTCATTTTGGCTGACTTAAGCAGAAAAGAAATTCTGCTTAAGTTGAATTCTACCCAATTCAAGGATATTGGTAGCATTGAGACCCACCATGAAAACCAAGTGAAAATAAATCTGGCCGCCTCCCAGAAAGACGCATGCCATGGGGATTTCCCAAAACTAATAAGGGAATGCAGGTGCCGTGCATCCCATGAAATGACAAAGGCCTCTCACATGTGGGTGCAGCAACCTGGAGGAGCCTATAGCCCAGAGAAACGTTGGTGATTTTTGCTATGGCTGTTGCCAACAACTGTGTTTTCCTGTTCCTCCCTCTAAGTTTCAAATCCTGTATGCATCTGATCTGAGAAGGGCTCTACCAGGAATTACCTCCTTTGCTCCACCCTATTAATCCCTTCTGACACTACAATCATGTTTTCCACATGCAGCCAGTGGAGCTGCCAGCTGCTGGCCTCTGACTCTAGACAAACCTTTTTCCTCTGCACCCTCCACCACTCACACACAAATACCCTATCCCGTGTCTCCCTAGCCTGCCCTACTTTCCTGGAAAAGGGGCATCTGATATCCAGAACCATCCACTGGGATTGCATTTTTTTCTACAGTCATTCTCTCCCTAATTCAATCAATCAACAAATATTTACCAGGCATCTACTATGTGCCAGTTCCTATGCCAAGGGCTGAGGGGTGAAAAAAAAGCCACTGTCTTCATGGAGCTTAGAGTATCATGGGGACACGGAGATTGATCGAAGAATCAAATCAATCAAATCTTATTACCAATTGTCAAAACTATGAAAGAAATGGTCACAAAAACCTTGAATGCTTTAGTAGGGAGATCTGATCTGGTCTGGGAAGCTTCCTTGGAAAGGTGACATTTGAGTTAAGACGTGAAGGATGAGAGAGAGTTGGCCGGAGGAAGGGAAAGGGAGGAAGGAAGGCTGGAAGAAAGGAAGGGTGGGTAGTCTAGGCAGAGGGAAAAGTATGAGAAAGGATTCTGAGTAGAATAAAGCCTGTCTTCTCCGTGAAATCAAAGAAAGCAGGGTGGTTGGAGCTCCCACTGTGGGTGAGAGGGATGGTGGTGCTGCCTGAGGCTGGGGAGGCAGGCAGGGGCTAGACCAGCAGGGCATTGGGCACACATGATGGATTTTAGTTTTTAACCAAAGAGCAACAAAGAACTGTTAAAAATAATGTCAGGAGGAGTTGGGGCCTGCAGTGTAAACAAATCCATTTGGAGATAGCAAAAATGGATGAGGAGGCCTGTGAGAAGTCCAGGTGAGAGGTAATAAATACTGTCTTGGACTAGCAGCTGTATAATAGAGCCAAGAGAGCACAGTCAAGACGTAGTTCAGAAGTGAAATTGACAGGACTTGGTGATAAGCAGAATATGGAGTGAGGTAGGGGTGAGGGAGACCATGTATGACTCAGAGGTTTGTGGTAGATAGTGTTAGAGGAACACTGATTCCCCACTCCTCATGTTTCCTGGTGGAAGGACTTCTGTTAGAGTAACAGCGCCTCCTTCCTTATATGATGGTGTGTTAGGGAGGAGGAACTAGGCTGGGGCGGTTTAGCGCCTTCTGGGTTTTCTAATCACCCCTGCCTGCCACAGACAGATGCGATCTGTCTGCTTTCTGGGCCCCACATGAGCTTAGTGGATCCGGCTCTATCCGCCTCCACATCACCCCCAAGCCTGCAATCTGGGAGGCAGTGTCAGCTCAGGGTGGCATAACCAGTTTGATCAGTCCAAAACCATGGTTCTGACCTGGAAATGGAAGAGAGGTGTCATTTTCTAGACCCTTTTAGCACTTAGCAGAGTCATTTACTAAGGCAGGGAACATGGGAGGAAAAGCAGGCTTTGAGAGAGAGAAACCGTGACTGCAACTTTGGAACCTTTTTCTGGCCACTTTGATTTCTTAACTGGCTTAAATATCCCATGAAATCAGTATATTTGCCCACGCACACCTTTTTTAAAAAGATTAAAAGGCACATTAGTTAATCAAAGTAAGAATTTCTAAAATCTTACTTTGCTTTGGTAGGTTAGCTTGGACTCACAAATCCAAACCAGACGCGGTCTCCTTAGAGAGGTCACACCTGTGCCACATCCTGGGGGATACCAACAGTAATAACTACCATCATCAGGCACTTAACACACATCCCATACTGTGCTAAGACCATCACATGTAATCTTTACAGTATTCTACAAGAGACACTTTTATTACTTCTACTTTTCGGATGGAGAAACTGAGGCCCAGAGAGGTTAAATGACCTCAGCAAAGCCACCTAGTTAATGAGAGGTGAATCTAGGATTCCAAAGCTCTTGCTCTTAAATGCTACGCTGAACGAGAGGATGTGCTGGAAGGTTTTTGACCAATTGTGTGAAAAGTAAGAAGCACAATTGTGGGCCTTTTGGCTTCTTTTTAGAGATGGAATTTCCCTGTGTTGCACAGGCTGGCAGCATAGCGGTCCTCCCCACCTCACCCTCCTGAGTAGCTGGGACCAGGTGCATGCCATCATGCCCAGCTAGCACAGTTGTTTTTTATGCTCTTGGCTGAGAGATTCCTAGGACCCACTCGCCCTATTAATCTCTTCATTCCTCTTCCTAATCTGCGTTCGTCCTGTCAGCCTTTGCAGCAGCCACCTGATCTCAAAGCTCTCTTCAAGCATTTTCCAGACGTCCTCCTCCCCTCCTCTAACACAGAGACAACCTGTCTGGTAAAGCCTCTCAAATCCAGCCAGAGTCATCTGGAAGAGTTTAGCAGGCAGGCAGGAAGACCAGCCTGAAATTGACTTAGCTGGGATTCTGCCCGAGGCCCTCACATTAGCTGTGCAATGCAACCTCTGCCCAAAGTGCAAAACAGAATGCTCTGGAGCTGCTCATGAAATCACCTCACTGTGCCTACTGGATTGTCCCATTTGCTTTGGAAAGTAATGCCATTGTGAAATGTGGTACCTCCTGCAGTTCTGCATCGGAAGCAGAGAGGGCATATACAGACTCCTCTCCCATTCTAGCAGGCATGGTCTCCACGCCCCTGCACCTGGGCCTCTGGTCAGGGGTTTCCACAGCTGCCTGCAGGAGTGAGCGCACTGAGGTCTGAGCACCTGGATGTAGTCCTCCACCCTTACCCTGTGCCTCCCCAAGGCCTCCTGTGTCAAATGAAGTAATCATTATCCCCACCTCATGAGCTGCCATGAGAATAAATGATTTAATATATGCAAGGGGCTTGGCACCTAGTAAATGTTATAAAACAGTTTGCTGTCATCATCATCACTCCCACCACCATTCAGTACATGGTTTCCCACCTTTGCACTTTTAAAAAAGGAAAACCAACAGCCGTATGTAATATAATTTCTTTACTACTTCACTGAAACCAACTTTGAATAAACCAATTTTTAAAATGTAGCCAGCCTTGGCCGAGCGTGGTGGCTCATGTCTGTAATCCCAACACTTTGGGAGGCCGACACGGGTGGATCACTTGAGACCAGAAGTTCGAGACCAGCCTGGCTAACATGGTGAAGCCCCATCTTTACTAAAAATACAAAAATTAGTTGGATGTGGTGGTGTGCGCCTGTAATCCCAGCTACTCAGGAGGCTGAGGCAGGAGAATCACTTGAACTTGAGAGGCAGATTGCAGTGAGTTGAGATTGAGCCACTGCACTCCAGCCTGGGCAACGAGTGAGACTCTGTCTAAAAAAAAAGGAAGTGGCCGGGTGCAGTGGCTCACGCCTGTAATCCCAGCACTTCGGGAGGCAAAGGCAGGTGGATCACAAAGTCAAGAGATAGAGACCATTCTGGTCAACATGGTGAAACCCAGTCACTACTAAAAATACAAAAAAATTAGCCGGGTGTGGTGACGCGTGCCTGTAGTCCCAGCTACTTGGGAGGCTGAGGCAGGAGAATCGCTTGAACCCAGGAGGCAGAGGTTGCAGTGAGCTGAGATTGCACCATTGCATTCTAGCCTGGGCAACAAGAGGGAAAGTCCCTCTTGGGGGAAAAAAAAGTATCCTCTTCCTAAGTAACAGTATCCTTGAAATCACAGGTTTAATGGTTGTAGTTATATGTTTAAAAGCTCATTACAGTAAATACATGCCTACTAGCGTAATAATTTGCTCTTGCAGCATGAAATCACCTTGCGCTGACTGGTGGTCCTCACACCTCTCTTTGAAGCCTACCTATGCAGGCTAAATCCTTGCACATCTTTGGGTCTCCTCGTCTGCAAAACAAGCAGGGGCAGGGTGATGCTGTGGGATGCTGGTTTTGAGCATGCTTTGTAAACTACAATTTGGCAGTGGAGTTGATCTCATAGGGTCTCCCCACACCCACCTCATTCCAGATTTCCTGGGGTGCTCGTTCTCTAGAAGCTGTAGCAGCTCACCCAGGTTTGCAAAAGAAACAGCTTATAATGAGCCCTCTCCGCTCCCATCCCACTTCTCCTGGGAATTTGTTGGGCTGTCACTCAGGTATGTTTTTTTTCTCTCGGTGTTTCCTCTCCTTGGGCTAGAACAGCCCCCACAGCCTATTTTAACCCTTTGTCTTCATTCAGCATCCAGCCTTCCTCTTATCTTGACTTCAATGAGGGTGCCGGGTCCATTTACTATACTCAGGAGGTGGCACCCCCAAACCGAGGCCCTCTAGCATAGCCTGCAGCCCGGCTGGGCAAACTGCCCCAGGCTTCAGAAAGCAGAAACTCCCAGGAGTTTTCTCTCCCCTGCCTGCGGCTCTCCTCTTGCTTGCTTGCCTGCCCACCTACATCATAGGTCCAGAAATGTCTTTTCTCTGGACCTAACCAGCAGAGGCAGCTGCTCACATTCTGCTTCTTCCTTCTGCGTGGTAATTCATTAGGTATTCCCTCTGATCTGAGCCTGTCTTCCCCTCTCCGCATGAGCCAACCAGGTAAAATCTCCAAGAGAGGCCTTGGGGCACCTTCTGCTCCATGGGGAGAAGACTGCAGCCTGGTGGGGCTGTGATGTGGGCAGAGGAGAGGCTGGGAGTGAATTCCGGGCTGATGCCTGGAATACTTTGCATTTCTCTGACCCTGCCCCGCCCAGCCAGCACCCAGAGCTTCACAAATGCCCGTTTAGAAGGCCCCACCTGCTGGTGTGGTGAGGTCTTTGTGACTGACTGGCCCCTATTAGACAGAGGAAAAGTAGAGGGAGCTGGGCACAAACGTTAGAAAACTGATGACAACATGATTAATTTTATGAGAGAAAGGAAAACAAATCCAGAACATCCACCTGAAGAGTGGAAGGGAACATTGGTTTGCAGTTTAGAATACAACTGTACTCTTAGCCTATCCATGCACCACTGCATCCAGAAGGGTGTACAAAACAGCCCTTCAGGACTGAGCTGTGTCAGGCCAGGCACGGTGGCTCACGCCTGTAATCCCAGCACTTTGGGAGGCGGAGATGGGCTGGATCGCTTGAGGTCAGGAATTTGAGACCAGCCTGGCCAACATGGTGAAACCCTGTCACTACCCAAAATACAAAAATTAGCCAGGCATGGTGGCGCGTGCCTGTAATCCCAGCTACTCATGAGGGTGAGGCAGGAGAATCACTTGAACCCAGGAGGCGGAGGTTGCAGTGAGCTGAGACCACGCCACCGCACTCCAGCCTGGGCGACAGAGTGAGACTCTGTCTCAAAAAAACGATTGAGTTGTGTCTTCCCAGTCAGAGGATGTGAAGGTTGGGGTCTCGTCGGGGAATCCCTGGGTCCTCCTCAGCCCTGTCTTTCCAGGTAGGCCTGAAGGCCTCTCCCGGCATTTTGCCCTCTCTCTTTTCTCTCCCCACCCACACCCCAATTCCTGCCCCATTGGATTTCCTCAACCTACTGCTCCCATTCCCAGGCCAGGCCTTGGGTCCTCAGGCTCCAAGACAGGTCAGGCCTTGGTGACATTGGGTTCTGCTTTACCTGGGCAGGGACTGTGCTGGGGGCTGGTGGGAGAAGCAGGCTGGTGAATTTTGTAAGACACGCTAACCTTGTTCTCTGTCCACCTGGCCCCGCCTTGGTGCAGTTCCTGTCTACGGATATACTTACAGAATCGTTACTCTCCCTCTCCTCTGAGCTGGCCTAGCTGTGGCTAATCATAGGCCCCAGGAAAGGGCAGGGGACTCAGGTATGGGTTAGAGGGATATAGAAGTTCATTCTGCCCTATACATTGTTTAATTGATTAGAACACTTCATTTCATTTTCTCACAGCATGTATTTCATTGTACTACTGGGAACTGTCATCTCTTATAAATGAGGTTCATAAATAGTTGTTCCAGCTTATGTAATTCTGGAGGAAAAAAGCTTCCAGAACAGTGATATGGTGCACTTCCCACAAAATTCAACAAGCTGAAGATATCTGTGAGTATCAACACTCATTATGACATCCTCTTATGGTGGGATAGTTAGGAGGTGACACAGGGACATTTGACAGCAGAGATTATAAGGACAGTAGGATAAGAGTTACTACAATCACCATCTCACGCCAGTTAAAATGGAGATCATTAAAAAGTCAGGAAATGACAGATGCGGGAGAGGATGTGGAGAAATAGGAACGCTTTTATACTGTTGGTGGGAGTGTAAATTAGTTCAACCATTGTGGAAGACAGTGTGGCGATTCCTCAAGGATCTAGAACCAGAAATGCCACTTAACCCAGGAATCCCATTACTGGGTATATACCCAAAGGATTATAAATCATTCTAATATAAAGACACATGCATGTGTATGTTTATTGTGGTGCTGTTCGCAACAGCAAAGACTTGGAACCCAAATGCCCATCAATGATAGACTGGATAAAGAAAATGTGGCACATATACACTATGGAATACTATGCAGTCATAAAAAAGATGAGTTCATGTCCTTTGCAGAGACATGGACGAAGTTGGAAACCATCATTCTCAGCAAACTGACACAGGAACAGAAAACCCCGCATGTTCTCACTCATAAGTGGGAGTTGGACAATGAGAACACATGGACACAGGGAGGGGAACATCACACACCAGGGCCTGTTGGGGGTTGGGGGTTAGGGGAGGGAGAGCATTAGGAGAAATGTAGATGACAGGTTGATGGGTGCAGCAAACCACCACATGTATACCTATGTAACAAACCTGCACGTTCTGCACATGTACCCAGAACTTAAAGTGGATATATATATAAGAGTTAGTACAATTAAACTACTGACTAGCTGCTCAGCCCTGTGTCAGATGGTGAAGATTCAAAATTAAAAGACATGGCCTCTGTGCTCAAGGCCTCCCAGTCTAGGCCACTTTGACTCAGAATAATTTGAAATGACCCTTCAAATCCACTTTTCTCTCACCACTGACCTCAATTGATGGGTATCAGCCTGCCATCAGACAGGCACACGTGTGACGAACGATCAGGCAACTTACCTTTTATTCCTTCTTAATGTTGTGTGCCTAAATCTTGGGTGCACAGTATGTGTCTGCAAGCCCTTTTACATTTTCATCCACATCAGTATTCGTTTTTGCTTCTCAGCTAAATTCTCAAAAATGAGAAGGAAGCGTGCTTATTCATTTACATCGCTATGTGCAAGGATCTGCTGAACCGAACACCTGGATCACATTTCGCTAATGATGTTGATGTCGACGTTGACAAAAGCTTGATAACTCTGTAACTATGTAATATGCCCTATTTTTAAAAGAAAGCTTGGCTGGATCCCAACTAAAGCCACAGACAGAATTCAGAAGAGGGTTCTTTTAAGAAAATAGTAAAAGAAAAAGATTTGCAAACCCACCAGATGAGAGAACAGTAGTCATCCTGGCAGTTCTGTCTGCCTTTGGTACTGTTCAGCTCACCCCCTGAATGACACGATGTCCCTATGGATCTCATCCCATCTGCTTCTGTTTGTCATGGCCCAGGGCCCATCAGTCCCTCAATGCTAGCCTTCCTGCCTCCCAGGCAGGTCTGGGCTTCTGTGAGTCACCCTCACAGCAGCCGTGACCCATACAAAATCTCAGAGTTTCTCAGCACAACAATTCATCATGTGCCTCAGTGTTCATCCAGCAATGTCAGGAAGAAACAGCAGGATATTGTTCTATGCCTAGTCAGAAGCTGTCCTGCAAAACAACAGTGTAGTGGAAGATGAAAGTTGCTTCCCAAGCTAAAGCCAAACAAATGCAATCTTGAGATATTTTGTTGGTCAAAGGGAACTTTTTATTTTTTTTGAGACCAAGTTTCACTCTTGTTGCCCAGGCTGGAGTGCAATGGTGCGATCTCGGCTCACTGCAACCTCCACCTCCCGGGTTCAAGTGATTCTCCTGTCTCAGCCTCCCAAGTAGCTGGGACTACAGGCACGCGTCACCACACCCGGCTAATTTTGTATTTTTAAGGAGAGATGGGTTCCTCCATGTTGGTCAGCCTGGTCTCAAACTCCCAACCTCAGGTGATCTGTCTGCCTCAGCCTCCCAAAGTGCTGGGATTACAGGCGTGAGTCACTGTGCCTGGACTTTTTCCTTTTTTGAGATAGGGTATCACTCTGTCACTCAGACTATGTTGCAGTGGCAGGATCACCACTCACTGCAACCTCTGGCTCTTGGACTCAAGCAATCCTCCCACCTCAGCCTTCCAAGTGGCTGGGACTATAGGCACACACCACCACACCTGGCTAATTTTTGTATTTTTTTGTAGAGGTAGGATTTTGCCATGTTGCCCAGGTTTGCCTCGAACTCCTGGGCTCAAGCAATCCACCCTTCTCGGGCTCCTAAAGTTCTGGGATTATAGGCATGAGCTACTGTGCCGTGCCTGAATGCTTTGGTATCAGAGACAGCACTGTTACCCTGGAAGCCTCTCATAGAGGGCTTCTCTACTCCTGAGACCAGCGCTGATATTTAGCTGGTGTGCAGGATAAAAACAACCCCATCCTGCCTGCTTCCCTATGCCCTCTCATCTATGGAAGCTCTAAGGGAAGGGATTGGTTTGGCTTCTGCTTTGACAGAACAGGCAGCAGTCACACAGCCCATTTAATGATAGAAGAGTCTCTAGATCCATTTCTTATTCTAAGACCTCTGGTAACTTCACAGCTTCCTCTGAAGTTTGCCTGGTCATGTCCCCATATCTGGCCTGAGATACTCCAGCTAAACAATGCAATGGGAAGTATTTTGGCAGCCTTTGTATCTCTGTGTACCTGAAAGGTGTGCCCTCCTTGGCTGGGAAACTAGAAATACCAGCTTGTGGGAGCCTGGACGAGCTAGGACCACTTTCTCTGAAGATGTTGCAAATGTAAGGCAAGGACATTGAAAATCAAATTCTAGAGGATATCAAGCAGAGACAAGCATGAAAAAGAAAAGAAAGGTGACCAAGACTGACACATAACATAAAATTGGTAGAATAGGCCGGGAGTGGTGGCTCACACCTGTAATCCCAGCACTTTGGGAGACTGAGGCGGACAGATCACGAGGTCGGGAGTTCTAGACCAGCCTGGCCAACATGGTGAAACCCCGTCTCTACTAAAATTGGTGGGTGCCTGTAATCCCAGCTACTCAGGAGGCTGAGGCAGGAGAATTGCTTGAACCTGGGAGGCGGAGGTTGCAGTGAGCCGAGATTGCACCACCGCACTCCAGCCTGGGTAACAAGAGTGAAACTCCGTCTCAAAAAAAAAAAGAATTGGCAGAATGACACTGGTTCCCAAGAGGAGATTATTATGCCACTGGTTCTCATTGGGGGCCAAATGCCCTCTGTTGGAGTGTGAAGATGTTGCATATGTGTCCAAAAACCTGAGTCTCTTCTTTGTCATTGAGTTTTCATTTGAGAAACAGAGGAAAGAGGATGGCTAGTATGGGCATGTGTGAGAGAAAGATGTGGATGTGAAAGGAGGAAATTCTCCAACTAACAGCTGAGATTTGCTACCAGCCAGAAAAACGTTAGTTAAGTATCACCCTGGGCCACCTAATACTGGGTCCTTAGAAGTCCTGTGGAGCAGTTTTAAACCGACAGCCTCTTGTTCACCCAAACATGTATTTCATATTCCTCAATTTCTAGCCAAAGAAGGGAAAGGTGTGGACCCGGTGGGCCTGTAGAGAGCCTGGACCAACAATCAGAGGCGCTTGAGTTCCATGCTGGCACCAACAGTATAATCTGTCTTTCACCTGGTCTCTCTTGGAGCCCCTAGGCCTGCTGAAAATAATATCTTACAGTTTTAGGGTGCTTTGTGGCGGCAGTAGCTGAGGGAATGGAAATTTGGAGAGCAAGAACCACACCACAGCTATCTGTTGGCCAAGCCACAGTGCAGACTGCCCTCGATGCCATTCAAATCATCATTTCTTACTAACGCTTCCTTGTGAGTCACCTGCTGGCTGTGGACTGCCACTTCAGCAAAACTGGTGGGAGCAGGTGGTCTAATGTACTGAGAGCTTCAGAGAGCAGCACTTGAACTGAGAAAACTAGGGTTTGTAGGGGAAGATCCTGTAGCTACAGATTCATATTTCTGCTTCTCTGATTAGATTACAGGGCTCTCTAGGGCAAGGACTATACTGCTGAAGCCCCAAGACCTAGCTGAGGGCTTGGCCCATGGAAATGCTCAATAAATGTTTGTGAATAAGGGAAAAGGAAGGGAAGAGGGAGTGGGTTCTTTCCAAGATCACACAGCAGACCTCCCGCAACAGTGGAGGCATGCTGACCACGTCCCCCTCAGCATCCAGCTCTAGTGGAGGTTCTTTTGTGGGTCAGGCTGGTTATCTCTATTTCCCAGAAACTCATTTACACCGTCAGACCCCAAGGCCTCTGCTGTTCCACAGGAACAGGGCCCAGGAAGGCCCCCCTGGTCTGTAATGTGAACAGCATCAGAGCACCCAAGATTGTCTTTATCTCAACTCTCTTGCCTAGGGCGCTAAGCCTGGGGTATCCACTCAGGCGGTCTAATGTGCTGAGAGCATCACAGAGCAGATTCAAGATCCTCTGGAATTGAGCGGATCTCAGAGTATCAGGGCTAGAATGCTGGCAATCTACAGATAAGAAAACTGGGGCTCAGGGTCTGTGGCCGGCAGGACCAGGGGTGGGACATGGCTCCATGGGAAGCGGAGCCAAGGAGAGGCAAGGGTGAGGCCCCAGGGTACAGGCAGGATTGAGCCTAACAGACCACGCTAGCAAGGCATTCATGCAATGGGATGGCAGGATTCTAGAAAAGTCCATGAGAAAGGATGTGGGACGCTGAAGGCCAGAGAGCAGAGGGGACCCACTCAATCTCTTCCAGTGTCGGGGCAGAGACTGATTAGGGGCAGGGTCTGGTCTCTTCATAGGAGGGAGTGGCTGGAATGGAAGAGAGAGGAGGACAGGGAACCCTCATAAATCCCAGAGGCAATGGAGCCTCACCCAAAGCATATCGGGAGTAGGGACAAAAGGTACGGGGGAGCTATGAAGGGAGCTGAGCCCATCTGGATCATTCTGTGTTGTCCTAGAGCCCGCTCTGCTTTCTACCAGCCCTGGGAATCCACCTCCTCTCCACCCTTTGCTCAGCCCCTACTTTGGGAATGGGGAGGTTGCTCTTCTAAGCAACCTCCAGCTTCAGGGCCCTGTCAGTCATGTGACCTTCTGCAACATCCAGACACTTACTGGATATCCCTTGTGTCCCTGATTAGTACTGGACCCAGAGCTTGGTCCCTGCCCTAGCAGTCTCAGGATCTTGTTGGGGAGTAGGGGGACCTTTGAGGCACTCAGCACAAGGCACTCCAAGGCAGACATGGCTCCTGGTATAACCAGTGGGTTGTTAGAAGAAGCAGAGAAGAGCATCATGGGCATGTTGCTTTCTTGGAGAGATGAGACTGAAACTGGAGTCTGAGCATTAAATGCTGGGATGAGAGTTTCAAGTAAAGTCACTGCAGCAAGAGTACACACATTTTCTTCTCAGAAGGGTAGAGGGGAGGAAAGTAGTTCAGGCAGCCTCAGAGTCAGCAGGTAAATGCCTGTGTTTTATAAGCTTTTTTTTTTTTTTTTTTTTTGAGACAGAGTCTCGATCTGTTGCCCAGGCTGGAGTACAGTGGCGTGATCTCAGTTCACTGTAACTTCTGCCCCCAGGTTCAAGCAATTCTCCTGCCTCAGCCTCCTGAGTAGCTGGGATTACAGGCGCCTGCCACCGCACTTGGCTAATTTTTGTATTTTTAATAAAGACAGGATTTCACCATGTTGACCAGGCTGGTCTAGAACTTCTGACCTCATGGTCCGCCCACCTTGGCCTCCCAAAGTGCTGGGATCACAGGCATGAGCCACTGCACCCGGCCTTTTAAGCATTTTTTAGCAGCACAGCCATCCTTTGCCAAAGGAAACCCTCCTCAGAATGTGTCAGCCTGCTAAAAGCAGAACTGCTCTATCTTTTCAGTTCCTTCTTATCTCAGTGTTAAACCTCAGCCCCACGGCCACCTCAGAAAATGAATGAAGCTTTGCAGCAGGACTAGTGCAACCTTATTATTGGACCAGAAGGAAAACTGAGGCATAGAGAGCAGAAGAGATGGGCTCAAGCTCAGGGTTTTCCCACCAGTCCTTGCTGCCTCCTGAATGAGGCCAGACTGGAGATACTTTCAGCCAAGCTAAGGGACGTAGCT
Source organism: Cacajao melanocephalus (assembly GCA_963573385.1). Taxonomy (NCBI): domain Eukaryota; kingdom Metazoa; phylum Chordata; class Mammalia; order Primates; family Pitheciidae; genus Cacajao; species Cacajao melanocephalus. The sequence continues at coordinate 41,027 of CAUYLG010054602.1, read as the reverse complement.
TTCACAAGATGGAGAACTTTAGAATGTGTTTGGACAAAGACAGTCTTTCTGTCATTCCAGTTTGATAGTCCAGCTAATGCTGCAATCTCTTGATTTTTTTTTTTTTTTTTTAAGAAGGAGTTTCTCTCTGTTGCCCAAGCTAGAGTGCAATGGTGTGATCTCGGCTCACTGCAACCCCCGCCTCCCAGGTTCAAGTGATTCTCCTGCCTCAGCCTCCTGGGTAGCTGGGATTATAGGTGCATGACACCACATCTGGCTAATTTTTGTATTTTTAGTAGAGACAGAGTTTCATCCTGTTGGCCAGGCTGCTCTCGAACTCCTGACCTCAGGTGATCTGCCCTCCTCAGCCTCCCAAAGTGCTGGGATCATAGGTGTGAGCCACTGCGCCCAGCCTATGTTTCAATTCTTTCATTAAGAAGACTAGCATATTTAAATCATCTGAGAAATACCTCTAGCAATGTAAGGTTAGAAAAACTGGTGGGGGTGGTGGTTTGGGCTAAAGAGGGACAGATGTCATTTGGTTAAGTTTTGGTAAATAGGTGAATTGACAGTGAAAAAGTTCAATGGAAGAATCAGTGCTTCCTTAAACCGCAGCATGAATTGTGCCCATTCGTTCCTTAGCCAAATGATGTGACTTTAATTAGGAACTCAAAAATAACTTTAAAAGCCCTGTTGTGAGCTCACAACTAATGCAAGGAACTGATCAACATCTGTGGAAGCTAGTCAAGACCTTCTGCCTCTGTCTTTCCTGGGGTTTATCTTGGCCAAGGCTCCTTCCAGCAGGTTTCTTCCGGTTTTCATGACAAATCTTAGTTTCGGTGACCTTGAGAAGGAGAGCTGGGACTTGAGGTGAGGTGAAACAGCTAAAAAAAGGGCAGCACATGTATTGATTCTTTTTTTTTTTTTTTGGCTTATTCTTTCTTACACGCAAGCTGAGAAATGCTTCTTGGAGAAATCAATCACTTCCTGAGGTCTCAGAGTCAAATGCCCCTCCACAGTCAACCAGGAGACCTGCTCTCCCAAGCCTTCATGCACTTAGCACCAACCACTACAGTTTGTAAAGAACTTTCAGATGTATTCTCTCATTTGAGCTCACAAAAAATGCTGTGAGGCAGGCCAGTTAGGCCTTGTTCCCATTTGAGAGATGGGTCGGAGAGACAAGAAGACCTGCCCAAGATGGTGTTGCTAGTTCGCATTTATTCAAATATTCATTTGTTTATACTCATTTACAAATATTTGTTGCTACAGCGTGGAGCCAGAGCTGCTGACTTGCTTCCTAGCACTCTTTTGATGCCATCAGGCTCTTTCACCTAAAGATGTAAATAAAAATGGATTTTCCACGGGAAACAGGTCAAATGACTTAATACAGCCATGGACAATTCAGAGCAAGCTGGTAAATCCTAAATGAGTCATGCTTCATTTGAATAACAAACCAGAGGAACGCTCAGGCCTGCAGCAGAAAGAAATAGGATTATGCAATTAAAGGGAATTCGTTTATTGAGACCAGTGGCTTTTAGACATTTCTAAGGCATGCAAACTATTCTTTTTTTTTTTTTTAGTCTTGCTCTGTCACACAGGCTGGAGTGCAATGGCGCGATCTTGGCTCACTGCAACCTCTGCCTCCTGGGTTTAAGTGATTGTCCTGCCTCAGCCTCCTGAGTAGCTGGGATTACAGTGGCCACCACCACGCCTGGCTAATTTTTTGTCTTTTTGGTAGAGTCAGGGTGTCACTGTGTTAGCCAGGATGCTCTCAAACTCCTGACCTCAGATGATCCACCCACGTCAGCCTTCCAAAGTGCTGGAATTACAGGCTTGAGCCACTGCACCAGCCAGCCATTTTTAACATGAAGTCTTATCAGGCAGTTCAATGGGAAAGCCTATCAAAGCAGCTTTTCTCAAGAACACGAGGCCCCACTTAGCATCTCTGGGAAACCCTCTCATTTACAGATGAGGAAATAGGCCCAGAGGCCCAGGGAGGGACCTGAGCTGGGGCTGGAACCCCAAGGCAGTGTTACTCCCATTGAAGGGTCCTCACGAAGAATCAGCTGATGGTCCCAACTCACTTTTTGCCTATGTTTTCCTCTGTTCCCCATATTTCTCAATATATATTATCCTTCCTACCTCCTTTGCTCAAACTATTTCCTTTTCTCTGAATGCATTTTCACCTGTGAAACTTGCATTTTTCCCTCCAGACCCAGATCAAAGAGATCTCCCTCCCACACCCTGCACCTTCCCTTGCCATGAAGATCTCCCTAACGTTCATGACTAGAGAGACTTACAGTCCCATTTCTGAGTTTCATTAGAACTTTTGGCGACACTCTTAGGACGTTCTGCTCTGTCTTATAGTCATTTGAGATTTAATCTCACCCCTGAGATCTTATCCTTCTTCGGTTCTGTGATAGGGTCCTCATTGTAGAGTCTTTTTTTGTGCTCTGTGTGTGTGTGTGTGTGTGTGTGTAATGAAATTGATGTATAGAATCAGTTTCCTTTCTGATACTCAAGTTCTGGAGTCAGCCTAGCTTGGGTCTCCATCCTGGCCCTGCCATTTCCTAGGAAAGTCACGTCATTTTTCAGAGTTTTTGTGTCTTCAGCCATTACACATGCCCACTCTTCTGTGAAGAGCCTAAGACAGGGCACAGTCAGAGGCATTTATAAATGCAGACTGCCTTGATGGCTAGTATACTGAGATCAGTGGGAAAATTTTTGAACTCAGTTCTAAGATCCTAAAAAATTGTGCAATGCCAAATAACTGGTTAATTTGGATGTTCTCTTTCCAGTGAGTTGCGTGCATATTACACAGTGTCAGGTTTCCTTCTACCTGCATGTTCAGCCCCATGTTCTTGTATTTGCTGCTCTGGAAATTAACTCACTGTATTCTTATTGACTGAAACTGTTTATTCATTTCTAAAATGTTTTTTGAGATCTACCATGCTACATTATTATGGGTTGAATTGTATCTCCCCAAAAGATATGTCAAACTCTAACTCTCGGTACCTATGAATTTGACTTATTTGGAAATAGTCTTTGCAAATGTAATTGAGTTAAGATGAGGTAATGCTGGAGGAGGGTGGGCCTGACTGCAGTGTGACTGGGCATCCTCATAAGAAGAGAAGAAGAGGCATAACCATAGATACAGACGGAGGATTGCCGAGTGAAGATGGAGGCAGAGATTGGAGTGACGCTGCCACAAGCCAAGGAAAGCCTGGGGTTACTGGAAGCTGGAAGAGACAAGGAAGGATCCTCCCCTAGAGGCTTCAGAGAGGCCATGACTCCACCAACGCCCTGATTTCCAACTTCTAGCCTCTAAAACTGCAAGAAATAAATTAATTTTTTAAATTAAAATTCCTGAGCTCAGGAGATCCTCCTACCTCAGCTTCCTGAGTAGCCGGGACTACAGATGCATGCCGTCACACCTGGCTTAAATTTCTGTTGTCTTATGTTGCCGAGTTTGTGGTACTTTGTTACTGTAGACCTAGGAAACGAACACACAGGCGAACTGGGAACTTAGCAGAGAATAAGACATGGTCTGCCCTCATCAAAATGAGGGAGATGTGACAACAGACACAAATGAATAAATATTAAAATAGCAGTTTCTGCTAAGTATACCGATGAAATTAAACAGGGACATGTAACATTTCAGTTCTGACCTGAAGGAAAAGAAGCCCATTGTAGGAGAGGTACACAGCAGCCAGATCACCTAGGGTCTTGGGATGCTGTATGGGAAAATGGGCTGTCATAGAGCCAGGGTGGCCACAGACAGACCTAACTGGGTTGTTTGAATGGATGCTGGTGGCTTGGAAGCAAATGGCAGCAACGGAGAAGGAGTGAAGTGGGCAGATTCGAGGTACCTTGTGATGGCTGAGCCAAAAGATCTTGCTGATAGGTTGGCTGTGGAGGTGTGAGAAAGAGAGGAATCGAGGATGAGCCTAGGTTTTTGGTTTAAGCCAAAACCATTTATTTTGTTGAAATGGGGAACATTAGGGGAGGCATATTTTGGAAATGAGAGGGAAGGAATCAAGAGTTCTGTTCGGGTTGAGATGCCTGTTAGATCTCTCTGTGAAGACGCCAAGCAAGCCACTGGCTACGTGAGTCCAAAAGTCAAAGTCCAGTGTCCTTCACCCTGTCTGGTGATGAGATCTTTCCAAATATCAAGGCCTGTAGTGAGATTGGAGAGAGTTTCTTTCTTCCTATTGGAATATTTCTTTCTCTAGCATTACAGCTGGGCATGTACCCCCTGGGAATGCCTGGATAACTGCTAATGCCAAGAAACTTGCTAAGTAGCACTGAAGTTTTCAAATTTCTTCACAAAGTACATTCTGCTTCCAAAGCTTCCTGCAGCGTCTTCAGAGCTGTGTCTAGCTGCATCAGCAGAGCTGGGTCTCTTGGAGCTTCCAGGATAAGCTGGGTGGAATGATGGGGAAAGTGGTAGGTGACCCTGGACAGTATTCCCAGGACTCCAGGCTCCCAGCTGTTTGGCCAATTAAGGGAGAAACCTTTTGCTTTGTACTTCCCACACAAAGAGCTCAGGAAAAAAAAAAAAAAAAGAGCCAGCAATGCCTCCACTCTGGGCAGGCCGAGCCTCACGTGAGGGTGCTGACTCAGAAGGAGCAGTTGCTTGCCCTGGGAGCCTGCAGTCATTGGCACAATCAAAGATCAATTAAAACATGCCATTCTGGTTTGCTCACCCTACGCCAGCCCCTCCAGGGCACTTCCTCTCACTTTCAGCTCCTCCCAGAGTTCTTTGCTGCCTAATTAACTTAGAGCCCAGTAGCCTGAGCAGGAGGCATGCTGAACAGCAGTGAGGAGCATTGCACCAGGAGCCTCAGCCCCAGGACCAGCTTTGGCTCCACTGTAACTATTCCTGGGACTGTCAGCAGGTCATTTAACTCCCTGGGCCTTGAGTTCCTCAACTATGAAACAGGCTGATTGTCCACTTTCTTGTTCAGGTGTTTTGGGGATTAATCTTGAGAGTAAAGAATGTATGTGACCACACTCTGTAAAGTGTAAATTCCTTTTTAAATTTAATAGATTCTGTGATATGTAACATATACAATATGACAAAATACATTTTAACCGATATTAAAAGCAATTCTAAAAAAGAAGTATTGCTTCTTTTTTGTTTGTTTGTTTGTTTGTTTTTGAAACACAGTTTTGCTCTTTTTGCCCAGGCTGGAGTGCAATGGCGCAATCTTGGCTCACCGTAACTTCCACCTCCTGGGTTCAAGCGATTCTCCTGCCTCAGCCTCCCAAGTAGCTAGGATTACAGGGAAGCACCACCACATCTGGCTAATTTTTGTATTTTTTAGTAGAGACAGGGTTTCTCCATGTTGGTCAGGCTAGTCTCGAACTCCTGACCTCAGGTAATCCACCTGCCTCGGCCTCCCAAAGTGGTGGGATTACAGGCTTGAGTCACCACGCCTGGCCATATTCCTTCTGTTTTAGTTGCAAAACTGTTTAGAGGGAATAAGTCAACAATCTACAAATTTAGAAAAGTTTCTCACAGCTGACACCAGTTCTCTTTGGCGTCAGTGGCCCAGAGGGGGAGCTCTAACTGGGTGCCCCAGAATGACTGCAGCAGAGTGTTCCAGGACCCTCTAAGGAAAGGCTGCCAGATTAAGCAAATAAAACTACAGGATGGACCAGGTGCAGTGGCTCACGCCTGTAATTCTAGCACTTTGGGAGGCCAAGATGGGAGGATTGCTTGAGTCCTAGTTTGAGACCAGCCTGGGCAACATAGTGAGATGCTGTCTCTCCAAAAAAAATAAACAAAATTGGACAGGTATGATAGTGCAAAGCTGTAGTCCCAGCTACTCAGGAGGCTAAGGTGGGAGGATCGCTTGAGCCTGGGAGGTCGAGGCTGCAGTGACCATCATTGCAGCACTGCACTCCAGCCTGGGTGACAGAGGGAGACCTTGTCTCAAAAACAAACAAACCAAAAACAAGATATTCACTTACAATGAATTTCAGATAAACAATGAATAATTTTTTGTATGAGTATGTCCCAAATATTACATGGGATACACGTATACTACTTTTATTGTTTATCTGAAATTCAAATTAACCGGGTGTCTTCTATTTCATCTGGCAGCTCTCCAGGATGCCTGGGAAGCATTAAGCAGGGGACTCGGCCACTTGAATCCCCAAAATGCCTCACCCATGTCTCCAGAGAGAGCCCTGCCTTCAGGGGAGGGTCTCCTTGCACTCCAAGCTCTTTGGATTAAGAAATGATTTATTGGCCAGGAGCAGTGGCTCACACCTGTAATCCCAGCACTTTGGGAGGCTGAGGTGAGTGGATCACTTGAGGTTAGGAGTTCAAGACCAGCCGGCCAACATGGTGAAACCCCATCACTACAAAAAATACAAAAATGAGCCGGGTGTGGTGGTGAGCACCTGTAGTCCCAGCTACTTGGGAGGCTGAGACAGAATAATTGCTTGAACCTGAGAGGTGGAGGTTCAGTGAGCCAAGATCGTGCCATTGCACTCCAGCCTGGGTGACAGAGCGAGACTCCGTCTCAAACAAAACAAAACAAAACAAGAACAAAAACAAAAAATACCTCAATACGTATATTCAATGGCTGCCTATGTGCAGAAGAGCATTATCTAATCGTGTAAGACAATAGGTCCAGCCACCATGGACTTGAACCTCAGAGAGGTTTACAAAAGGAGATCTCCTCCCTTTAATGGAAGGAGAGGGCACCAAACTCACAGAAGACAGCCAGATAGAGGGTTAGGGTGAGGAGGGCGTTCGCTGGGGAGGAGGACGGAGAGAAAACCAGGCTCAGGGGCTCCTCATCCCACAGCCCAGCTCCCTCCCCACTGACCGGACACTCGGGACTCAGCCCTGGTGTTTGTCTTGCCCTCACGCAGTTCTTCCCTGCAAGGTCCACACACTGGAGCCAGCAATGGGCTTTGAATGCAGGCTTTTCAGTGAGGGAGAGGGACCCTGTGGGAGAGAATTACCTGAGATGGTGCCTCCCCAGAGAGCAGCATCTTTCAGACTCTCTGCTGTGACTTGTCATTAGCAGTCCCAGAAGCCCACACAAAGGAGAAGGCAAAGAAAATTGGCTGCTGAGCCTGCCATGTTCTGAATTCAGCAGACACTTGTCTGGGCCCATAGAGTCTCCCTCCTCCCCTTCTTTCCACACTTCCCGCCTTTCCCCTTTATTTCCTGACCAACTACCGTGAGCAGGGCCTTTTAGCTGAATCACAAAGGGAAATTGGCCGGAGTCACGCTCATAGGATGTTTACATTCGGAGGTAGGGAAGTTAGGAAGGAAAAGGACTGAGGACTGAGAGATCATGTCCAATTTGAGAACCCAGGAAGGCTTCCTGGAGGAGCTAGCATTTTATTCTGAGTCTTGAATACATAGTATTTGGACATATGGAGACAGGGGAGAAGGAGGGCACACCCACACTGGAAGAGGAAGGGCAAGGAACAGGGTTGGGGAAGCCCAGAACACAGCAAAATATTGGTGGTCAGAGAGTGCCAACCCCCGCCCCCCCAAGGCTGGCTTCAGGATTCAAACTAGGAGTCCAAAGAAAAGCAAAGTGAGGCTTGCATCATCCTGGGATGCTCAGAGAAACATTCTGGCTACTTGTTTACCTCTTTTTCTCTTTTCCTTCTGAAAAAGAAGGAAAACAACACATTTTGTCTGTTGGAGGCTCATTTATAACTCAGGCAACCTCCTTCAGAGGGAGCAGGTGTTTCTCTGGGATGAAACACCTTGGGAAGCAGAATGTACAAGTGGAAAAAAAGCATGTCACAGCACAGCCCGGCAGAGAAAAGCTTGGGTCGAGGCAAGGGCAGAAGGAAGAGGAGGCATAAGAAGACAAGGCAGCGAAAGACAGCAGCATCCCTTCCCACCCCAACACGCATGCGCTCGCTCTTTCTCTCTCTCTCTCTCTCTCTCTCTCTCTCTCTCTCGCATGCGTGAGCTCTCTCTCTCTTTCTTCCTCTCTCTGCAAATTTGGATTGGCATTACCTCCCTTCAACCCCACTGTCCGTAATTCCATCATTAGAACGCCTTTCTTTGAGGAGCTCCTCCTTAAAACTATCCCCTCCCCACCTTTTTTTTTTTCTTTGAGACGGAGTCTCTCTCGTTGCCCAGGCTGGAGTGCAGTGGCCTGATCTCGGCTTACTGCAATCTCTGCCTCCTAGGTTCAAGTGATTCTCCTGCCTCAGCCTCCCAAGTAGCTGGGACTACAGGTACATGCCACAACACCTGGCTAATTTTTGTATTTTTAGTAGAGATGGGGTTTCACCATGTTGGCCAGGCTGGTCTCAAACTCTTGGTCTCAAGTGATCCACCTGCCTCAGCCTCCCAAAGTGCTGGGATTACAGGCGTGAGCCACTGCACCTGGCAAGACTCTCCTTTTAACAAGTTTATATCCGTATAAAGGACAGGATATATAAATATATATATATCAGACAGACATGTCTTCAAGTTGGCCACAACCTGATTTTAACCACAACTGCACATTTCATGACACCATCTTCTGAGCAGCCATAAAATAACCATATCAAACACTCCTTCTTGGTCTGGAGAGGAAAAGATAATTTTTCTGCTGGTCCCTATCTCCTACTGGAGACATTTGGTGCATGGGACACGAATGACTCCACTCTTCTGGATTGCACACACATGAACACCAGCCAAGCCACAGGGCCTTTATGTGTCATGGTGTATTCGTCTGTTCTCACGCTGCTATAAAGAACTACCTCAGGCTGGGTACCATGGCTCACTCTGTAATCCCTGCACTTTGGGAGGCCGAGGTGGGTGGATCACCTGAGGTTGGGTGTTTGAGACTAGCCTGACCAACATGGAGAACCCCTGTCTCTACTAAAAATATAAAATTAGCCGGGTATGGTGGCACATGCTAAACTCCATCTCAAAATGCTAAACTCAGTCTCAAAAAAAAAAAAAAAAAGAAGTACCTGAGACTGCGTAATTTATAAAGAAAAGAGGTTTAATTGACTCACAGTTCCCCATGGATGGGGAGGCCTCTGGAAACTTAGAATCATGGCAGAAGGCGAAGGAGAAGCAAGCCACATCTTACCATAGTGGAGCCGGAGACAGCGGGAGGGGATGTGCCACACTTTTTTTTTTTTTTGAGATGATGTTTCACTCCTGTTGCCTAAGAGGTTGGAGTGCAGTGGCACGATCTCGGCTCACAGCAACCTCTGCCTCCTGGGTTCAAGCAATTCTCCTGCCTCAGCCTCCTGAGTAGCTGGGATTACCAGTGCCCACCACCACGGCCGGCTAATTTTGTATTTTCAATAGAGACAGGGGTTTCACCATGTTGGCCAGGCTGGTCTCAAACTCCCGACCTCAGGTGATCCGCCCGCCTCAGTCCCCCAAAGTGCTGGGATTACAGTCATGAGCCGCTGACCCAGTCGGTGTCATACTTTTAAACCATCAGATCTCATAAGGGGGAAATCTGCCCCCATGATTCAAACTCCTCCCTCCAGGTCGCTCCCCTGACTTGATTACAATTCAACATGAGATTTGGGTGGGGACACAGACCTAAACCATATCACAGGGTCAACAGGGAAGCCTCATGACCAGTGATGAGTGGTGTGGCCTTGAGGTGAGACATTGTTGGGTTGGACTCAGGTGAATTTTGTTGGCGCCTACATGGAGGTGTCACGGGAGTGAAGGTGGGACTGAAACAAGTGGCCTTTGGAGAGGCCAAAGAGTATCGGGAAGTGCCTAAGAGTGTCTGGGTCAAGGGCAGTCTTGCATCTTATTACAAGCAGCTGTCCCCTTAGTTACCAGTTAGCTCTTCAGCAGGTGCCTGCCTGCTGGCAAACCACCAAGAGCAAGAGCCGGACACAGATGGAACCTGGTGGCAGGTGGAGATGCTGGGAGGCAGTGGGGGCTTCAGGCAAGTTCACTTCCCTGCCCTCTGGCCTGGGTTGAGGTGTGACTGTGGTGCCACCCACCGGAAAGCCCACTGGGACCTGCTCATCCTTAACTGGGAGGCAGACCCCCAGAGGGCCTCAGGGAGCAAGTATAATCCCAAATAAAGGCAAGACATTAAAGGACTCCTGAGGGCCCAGAATTATTAATGGCCTACCTAAGCTGGGGAAGATCAATAGCTGTTTAGAAAGGGCTTCAAGGAAGAAACGAGTTTAGATTTTTTTTTTTAAAGGAGGAATTATAAATACTTGCTCTCCATGAGGATGAGAGGCTGAGGCAGGATTTCCCCCAGATTAACAGTGTTTCTATAACCTTTGATGGACATGTGCCAAGAAGGAGGGTCTGTAAGTAGAAATTAATGACTAGATTGATTTTTTAATCCAATTTTCTCTTACCTACCCAGAGATCCCAAATTCCAAAAGAGAAAATACACTGTTTTCTAAAACAGATTAATACCTTCCATCCCAAAGCACTCAGGAAATGAAAAATGCTTTTAAAGCTTTAGAGGACAAATTTGAAATGCCACATACTTTTAGTTTGGCAGTGAAAGTAAAAACAACCCAGGATTCCATTTGAATGGTACAGGTACAGTGTTTATCTAGTACTTTTCTCCAGGAGCTCTGAGCTCTGAGCTCTGCTGGATGTAAACACTTTCTGCTGGTTTTTCCCCCACAGGAAAAGGTGGTCAGCATTACTGGCCCAGTTTGGCAGCCAGGGAAGCAAGGCAAATGATGGGGAATGATTTATTCAAAAGAACAGAGTGACAGTGTTAGGGGTTAGAAGGGTTACCCTCTCTCCACTGTCTGTCTTCTTAGTGAAGTTGCAGTTTCAGAATAGAAATTACTGTAAAAACCCTGAATTGGCCCAGCCTGGTGGCTCATGCCTGTAATCCTGGCACTTGGGAGGCCGAGGCGGGTGGATCACCTGAAGTCAGGGGTTTGAGACCAGCCTGGCCAACATGGTGAAACCCTGTCTCCCCGTCTCTACTAAAAATACAAAAATTAGCCAGGCGTGTTGGCACATGCCTGTAATCCCAGCTAGTCAGGAGGCTGAGGCAGGAGAATTACTTAAACCCAGGAAGCAGAGATTGCAGTGAGCCGAGATCGCACCACTGCACTCTAGCCTGGGCAACAGAGTGAGACTCAGCCTCAAAAAACAAAACAAAGCAAAAAATCCCGGATTAAGCACCACTCACTGGAAAGGAGGGAAAAAGAGGGGCACCCTAGGTCACAGAGGTCCATTTCCTCAGGGCCTCGAAATGTGTTTTTCTTCACTTGCTTTGCCCCCTCACCCTGCAGGACTAAAGCTGAGCACCCCTCTGTGGCCACAGGCCAGCACTCTATTCACAGCAAGGCTCCCCCAGGCCTCCCATCAGTCCCTTTTTTTAGAGTCAGAGTGTTGGCATTTGCCCCAGTGACCTGATGTGGCTTGTGTGATGACCTAGTGATACTTGAGTTCAATTCTCCTTTGTTGAAAGCCTTCTATGTGCTAAGTCCTGAGGCTACACTTGGCAGAGGCAGAAGAGAGAAGCGATCTCGTGCTGACTTCAGTGATTGTCTGAGGCTGGCCTGCGTGGGAAGCTATGGGGTCCGTGGCTCCGTTATTAGTGGCTTGGGCACAGGGCAGTCACAGTGTGGAGGAGTGATGTCCCAGCTTTGGTTCCAGCCCCATCTCTGCCACTCACAGACGCTGGTGTTGAGGTTGAAGATGCAGGTCATTTAGCCTTGCCAAACTTGGGCCTCCTGACCTGTAAAATGAAGGTCATGGGCTCAGCCTCAAGGTGGCGGGGACGGGGGATGAATTGCATAGTATATGTGAATGCCTGGCACCTAGGAGGCACACCATAGTTCTGGTTATTGTGATTGGTTTAGTTCTGAGTGTCTCTGCATGATCCTTTGGTTTGGCATCAGACTGGAAGCTATGCTTCGGTTGGTTCTGTCACTCCTGCCTCGGCTCATAGCTGGCAGGGAGGGCCACAGGTGGAAAATTCCAGGCATTCTGGAGCGTGCCTCAAAGCACACCCACTGTTCCCATAGGAAAACCAGGAAGCTTCCAGACTACAGGGCCCAGGCCTCCCGCGTGCAGGGTGGGGTGAGGTGGTGTTTGAGCACATTTGTTTTGCTTTGTGGATTTCTTTGGAAATCGGAAAGGGCAGAGACTATTGCTAAAAAGACAGTGTTTTCTCTCTCTTCTCCATCTGACGTTGTCCATTCGATTTTTCCCCATCAGATGTTGGCTATTAGATTTGGAGCTGGAGGAAAGGGATCAGGTCTCCAGAAACTCTAGGTGTGTTTCCTGATTTCATAACTGGCTAGGATAAATTCCTTTAGGAAAAGAAAATTGTCAGTGGGAGGTGAAACCACAGGGTTCGTGGAAAAGTTTCCCGCCTCCCCCCATTACTTCCCACTGCTTCAGCAGATGCTGTTCAGATGCCAGCACAGCTGACCTTGACCTTGCCAGACAAGCCCCACCTCCTGTCCCACACCCCCTTCTCATGGGGCCGCTTTAACGGAGGGGTGCTGCAATGTGCTCTTCGTACCCACGCATGGGCCACACACAGCCCCATGGGTGGGCAAAACACATGTCACAGATGCATGCAATTTTGTGCAGGAGAAGGGTGTGAGTGTGTTTGTCTTTCGCATGGTGGATGATATCTACCAGCATTTTGTTTTATCAGAGGTTACATAGATATTCTCTTCCTCATGTAGGCTGAATTGTGTCTACCCAAATTCATAAGTGAAAGCCCTAATCCCCAGGACCTAAAAATGTGACTATATTTGGAGGTAGGGACGTAAAGGAGCGGACTGAGTTAAAATGAGGCTGTTAGGGTGGGTCCTAATCCAATCTGACTGCTGTCCTTATAAGAAGAGGAAATTTGGACACACAAAGAAACACCAGGGGTGCACACACACCCAGGAAAATCCACGTGAGAACCCCAAGAGAAGGCAGCCATCTGCAAGCCAGGTAGAGAGGCCTCAGAAGAAACCAGACCCGCCAACGCCCCGATCTCAGACTTCTAGCCTTCAGAACTGTGAGAAAATCAGTTTCTGTTATTTAAGCCATCTAGTTTGTGGCACTTTGTTTTGGGAACCTCAGTGAACTAATACACTTTCCATTTATGTACAAGTTTTGTTGTTGTTGTTGTTTCTTAAATTGAGAGGTCTTTTCTTTAGTTTGAGAGATATACTCAAAGGGAGCTTGTTTTATTAAGGTTTATTGCAAACCACCCCATGAAGCTCTTGGCCAATTTAGAAAAAGATACAAATAAAGCCCATGTCCACTAATGTCGGTCTCTTTGCACTGCAGGCCCTAAACTGTAGAGGTCATCAGAGAAGATGGATCTGTTTGTACTGACATGAAAGGTTGTGCATTTATGAGATTTGTCCTGCCAAGCAGTGCCAGGAAAAATGAGTGATTATGATAGCAAGTTATTCGTCTTAAAAATTGATTTATAAACATCATTAGAGAACTTGACATTTGTCTCACTGAAAAGGTTCTTTTTTTATTTAATAAGAAATATGTTTCTGCCAGTTGTAATTCTAGTTAACCTCATACAACATGTTCTGGGCTTTATTTTTCCTTCAGTTGTTGATAATTTGATAAACTTTTATTGCATCTGCAGTTCTTTCTGAGGACAGAAGATTCTAGAATTTCTGATAATAACTTTCTTTTGAAGAGCACTCTCAGAGAAGGCTCCTAACAACCCTGTGAGACGGTACATGGTCATTACTAACAACTAGCATTGGTATAGCACTTTATCTTGCACAAAGCACATTTATACACACCATTTCATTTAATTGTCGAAGCAGGTAAATGCAAAGAAGTTAAATGAATCGCTCAGACACATAGCAATTTTTTATGCTGAGCTGGGATAGGCAAGCTAGAGCTTTTTCCACAATGCCATCCTTTCTCTTCACAAACAGAGGTCTTTTTAAAATAAAATGGTGAATTTTCTTTTTAGATTACTTTTTGATTGATACATAATAGTTGTACATATTTATGAGGTATCTGTGATATTTTGATACATGCATGCAATGTGTAATGATCAAATCAGGGTAAGTGAGATAGCCATAACTTCAAACATGTATCATTTCCTTGTGTTGGGAACATTCCAATTCTTCTAGCTATTTTGGAATATGTAATGAGTTATTGTTGGTCACCCTATTATGCTACTGAACTACAGAACTTACTCCTTCTAGCTAACTGCATGTTTGCACCCATTAACCAGTGTCTCTTCATCCAGGCTTAGAGGTTTTGTTGTTCCACAGTTAACCAGAGGGAGAAACTGAGAGGGAGACAGATGGGTCTTAAGGAAGTGGTACTATTTGTCAGCAATGGTTCAACTGCAACCCTGAAACTGAATCACATCCCATAGTCATCCTAGAAACTCTTCATGTGTGTGATTCTAAAGTCCAAATAAACTATCATTTTGTGGGTGTCAACTATGCAAATAAATATCTCGAACTCCTCATCTTTTTTTTTCTTTCCTGATAGAGTCTTGCTCTGTCACCCAGGCTGGAGTGCAGTGGCATGATCTCAGCTCACTGCAACCTCTGCCTCCCTGGTTCAAGTAATTCTCCTGTCTCAGCCTCCTGAGTAGCTGGGATTACAGGCATGCACCACCATGCCTGGCTAATTTTTGTATTTTTAGTAGAGATGGGGTTTCACCATATTGGTCAGGCTGGTCTCAAACTCCTGACCTCATGATTCACCCACCTCGGCCTCCCAAAGAGCTGGGATTACAGGGGTGAGCCACCGGGCCTGGGCTCAAACTTCTTATCTTTTTAAGTAGTCTGTTGGAATTCAGTATCAGAGCCATCAGAAAACTGACTGACCTCTTTTTGCCCCTAGCTGAAGGGGTTAATTGCCTGAATTGAAACCTAGGGACAGAAGGAAGAGGCGAGGGAGGAATCACAGGCAGACTCTCAGTCTCTTTGGGAAAGTACAGTCACGAGCCATCCGAGGCTGCCGCTGCTGTTTGCATTGGCAGGCTCAGTCTTTGCTTCCACCCAGGACTTTGTCTAAGGACATGCTGTCTCTGTTCCCGTTTTCACCTTCAGCCAGAGCAACCCCGGCTTGCCAGACTTGTCCTCGCCCTGTGTCTTGTTGCTTCATTGCCTCTTCTCCGGTACACTTCAAGAGAAGGGAGCCAGCTGGAGAGGAAAGCTCAGCCTGGCTTTGAGTCATGGCCAGAATGGACTGAATCCCAAAGGGACTTGTTTGTGTGTTGGGTTCATGGCCTCCACTGGTATAAAGGTCCCATAACTCATTGCTACTCATCCTTCCAGGCCCAGTTCAGATGCCACATCTTCAGTCAGGACTCCCCCTGATGCAATACAAAACTAATCTCTCCTTCCTCTGGAGCCCCACAGCACTTTCCTGGGTCCTTCCTAAGAGCATTCCTCCCCACCAGCTTATATTTTGGTTATTTATGTACCCATTTTATCACCCAATAAACTGAGAGGAGAATTCATTCAGCTCAACCAACCCCAACGCACAACCAAAAATGCTTGGTGGTGAAGGTGTGAAACTGAATGGAAATCACATGCCCCCAAATGTCAGGTTCAGAGGTACTCCTTAGCCAAACAGGAGTGGCCTGCTTCCTTGAGTGAGTGGGAATGAAAATGTTTCATCCACAAGAGTTGGATGCATTTTTCCTGATGGGAGGGTGCCTAATTCAAGCCACCCGCCCCTAAACTAACGCCATCTTCCTCCTGTTCCCCAGTTGCATCTTTATTTTCTTAATCCTTTTTCCCCCTTGGTAGGTTTCAGCGGATCTAATCACCCATCCTACCTCCTACACCCTCCTCCTTCAGCCTTGGTCCACAAACCCTGGAGTAAACTCCAAAAACAAAGTGACCTTCACAGTGCTGACTCATCAATCTTCAAATTCCCACCTGGGGCCCTTGAGGGGCTTACTGGGGAGTCAGGGGCAGCAAAAACTTGGCTAGACTGAGACCTGTTAATGAAGTCTACTGCTCTGTGAATATCTTAGAAATGTTGCTACTGATGGGATACTCTTTAACAAATTTTTCAGTTAGGGGCCATGCACCATGGCTCAATCCCAGCACTTTGGAAGGCCAAGGCGGGTGGATCACCTGAGGTCAGGAATTCAAGACCAGCCTGGACAACGTAGCGAAAACCCATGTCTACTAAAAATACAAAAATTAGCTGGGCACAGTGGTGGGCACCTGTAAACCCAGCTACTTGGGAGGCGGAGGCGGAATAATCAGTGCAACCCAGGTTGCAGTGAGCTGAGATCTGGCCATTGCACTCCAGCCTGGGTGACAGAGGGAGACTCCATCTCAAAATAAATAAATAAATAAAATTCAGTTTACAATTTTTTTTTTTTAGACAGAGTCTTGCTCTGTCACCCAGGCTGGAGTGCAGTGGCCCAATCTTGGCTCACTGCAACCTCTGCCTCCTGGGTTCAAGTGATTCTCCTGCCTCAGTTTCCTGAGTAGCTGGGATTACAGGCACCTGCCACCACACCCGGCTAATTTTTGTATTTTTAGTAGAGATGAGTTTTCACCATGTTGGCCAGGCTGATCTCAAACTCCTGACCTCGTGATCCACCTGCCTTGGCCTCCCAAAGTGCTGGGATTACAGGTGTGAGCCACTGCGCCCAGCCTTAATTCATAATTTTTAAGGATGGTGGAAGAGAACTCACAATGATTAATTTCAGCTGCTAAACATTGTTTATCCATATACATATTTGCCATAACTGATTTCTCTGTAGTCCTTGGGTTCAATAAAGGTATTAGATAAACAGTGATGCTGGAACGTACTCTAAATCTGAACACTGCCACTCCCAGGATCCAGTCCCCCACCCAGATCCAATCCCCTGAGTCCTTCTCTCTCCTCACTCACACTCTGAACTCTCAATAGTTTCTTTGTTTTGTGGAAGGTTTCCTTAAAACTGCAGGTTGAGCTGCTATGTTCTTGATGCATAGGCAGACAGCCGGCTGTGCACAATTCTTCCTGGGCAACTCACTCGGAGCAAAGAGTGATCTTTTTTGAAGCTTGAGAGTATCAATATGTGGCTGCTTTGCTGAAGTGCTTTCTGTCTCTCACAGTCAGAGAAATCTGCTTGCCTTGAGCTAGCCTCGAGTTTCTTGTTAAGAGCTAATTTTAGAGCTAATTTGGGTTCCATTAGTATATGGTTCCGTTGCAAATATGACATTAACATTGGCGGCTTGATGAGTAACCAAGGGAGGAAAAGCCTTTTACCCTAACTGCAGCAATGCAGGCACATATGGTGTCATTTTTCAAGGAACAGATTTTTGTCTTTCATGCCATTTCAGAGCTGTTTCCCTCTGAAATTACCAGCTCTAATTTAATGCAGAATATGCCTGGATGTCACTGCAGAGATCTAGTTAAACTGAGAGAGCTGGCAGGTCCCACAAGTTTGCAAAAACAGTGTTCATTTGCACAGTGTAATGCCTTCCAAGTCCATGCTCACAGGCTGGGAATCAGCCCCCAGCAAATGCGGGGCTCTGCTCTTGGGGGTCTCCAAGCCTCTTTGGAGTCAGTGCTACCCAGAATCCCAGCCTTGGGCTGATGAAGAGGGATGGTGCCAGAGCTGCGTTCTTTCTCTCTCTGCCTCTGTTCTTAGAATGAGCAGGATTTTTTTTTTTAAGACGGAGTTTCACTCTGTCACCTAGGCTGGAGCGCAGTGACGCAATCTCAGCTCACTGCAACCTCCGCCTTCAGGGTTCAAACGATTCTCCTGCCTCAGCCTCCTGAGTAGCTGGGATTACAGGTATGCGCCACCATGCCCAGCTAACTTTTTTTGTATTTTTGGTAGAGATGAGGTTTCACCATGTTGGTCAGGCTGTTCTCCAACTCCTGACCTCAAGTGATCCACCTGCCTCCGCCTCCGCCTCCCAAAGTGCTGGGATTACAGGCAGGAGCCACTGCGCCCAGCTAAAATGAGCAGGATTTAATGATTTTGTCCCTGAGGCTGGGACTGTGCTTCCCCAGACTCTAGTAAGGGGAGGTTAGGGCATTTCCCGTTTCACCGCATGACCAGCTGCCCACGTGCTTGGTGCCAGGTGGCTTTAACTGAGCTCTGTGATTCCAACTGTGGCTGTGGCAGGGAGGACAGGAGACCTGCTTGCTAATCTGAACTGGTCACTGGCTGGATGACCCTGTTTCCTGAGTCCCCATTTTCTCATCTGTGAAAAGAGAGAATTCTGAGAGTCTCTCCCCTGAAAAGCCCGTAATAGTAACTTGCATTTATCTAATTTTTACATTTTTCTGAGAACTTTAATTTTGTTCTGTCCTGTGAGCATTACAACATCCTGTGAGGCAGGCATTCCTGTCTTACACTTGGGAAATTCTGACTCAGAGAGGCAAGGAAACTTGCCCAAGCCCACACAGCTGGTAAGAGGCAGAGATAGACTAGGACCTAGTTGGCCTCACTCCCAGTTCAAGGCTCTTAGAATTAACAGATGGAATCAGAAACTAAGCTTTGAGCACTGCAACCCATGACGAGGGCTCATCTTGGAGAACAGACAGCCACGCCCCACAGGCCTGCAACTGTTCAAACTTTTCCAATGTGAAAAGATGGCACAATGCCCTGGGAAATTATATTCTTTCTTTGGGTCATGCAATATCACGAATGAGCATCCCAGAAGAGGCTGGAATGTAGGAAAAGTATGAATACTGGTTCCAGTCTTGGCTCTGTCTCAAGTCACTGTGTGACCTTGAACAAGTCACTTGGCCTCTCTGAGCCTTAGTTCCTAAAAGAGGCAGGTAGGTAAGCTATTCTCCAAAGTAGGTTCCCTCTGGAGAGGTCTATGGTTCTATGGCAACAGGTTCAATGTCAGAACCAAATCACACAGCAGCCAATGTAAGACCTTTCTTCAGAGAGCAGTCTCCATGCCCAAGGTTCAAATTCTGAAAAAGGAGAATGCCCCAGGAAGTTAAAAAGTGAACTTGATCTAAACAGCAACCAAGGCAAGTGACTCCTGTAAGTGACCAGGCAAATCACAAAACTGGGGTCACACACTGAAATCCCACAGGAGCCAGGTGGGGTAAGAATAGGAGAGGCAGACCTGGTACAGGACCATTGGGAATGGTGGGGGCTGCAGCAAGCTGGCAAACAGTGCCCGACTTCAAAAGGGACAGTGACCACTCAATTCCAGCCAAATGTTGTCAGGCGAGAATAGAGATGCAGTGTCAACAGTCTTCCAGCTTTTCAAGAGAATTGTAAATCTGAATATTCATGTGAAATATCCTAATTTTTAAACATTGGAGACAAACCCAAAGACTTAAAAACCGTTTCATGCCAAACATAATGTGTCTGCTAGCCATATGCTGCCCAGGCGTGCTAACATCTTCTCGGGTAGTTTGTGTCTGTCTTTGCCTTCAACAATTTCAGGGAGCCTGTTTCCTGGCCTTCCTTGGGAGCATGCTGCAGTGGTGACCTGCCTGAACCCTTTCAAGTCAACAATACTTTACATCACGCAAATCCCATTTTCCTGTCCCTGGCCTTTGAGGTTGGATGCCTGACAGGGGCCAGCGTGCACACCCGGTTCCCACTCCGCCTGCCTGAAAACAACCTTCTCCAGAGAGACAAACAACAGTGGGAGTGGAAAAGGATGATTTGGCCTTGCTCGGAGGGTAAAACAGATGAGGTTATTTTTTCCTGCCATCATTTCTACTTTATTGGATCACATAACCATTTTCATTGTTAAATTAGGCGCAAATTAATTGCTGTACAAATGAACAGAAACGCAGATGAATGTCCTCGCCACGACTTGAACCTTAAACGGCAATTACTTGGCTTTGTAATCTAATAGAGCATGTATCAGTGAGCTGTGGTGTGTTCTCCAGCCCAATTCACTGCTAATGGAAAGAGGGATGTCCCTGGAGATTCCTGAACAACCTGGGCAAACCTGGGGTAGGTGTTGCAGATTCCAGGGCCTCTGTGTGCCTAGCCTCCTCTTTCCGAGTGTGATTGTATGAAGGTATTAGAGGATTTGACAGTATTCTCATGGACTATTCCCCCCCCCCAAAGGATTTTTTTTACCACAATTTTTTGATTCTGTACTTACTTTTTTTCTTCAGAGCCACATGTAAAACATCAGACCTAGAAGGCACTTTAGAGAAACCTCTGTCTTTCCGTGGGCTGGCAGTATCCCTAGTCCCCCTGCCTGGGTGTGAGAGCCCTCCCAGGTGCTCTCAGGCACTGGCCCCCTTAGGGTCCTGATCGTGCTGGGCTAGAACTGTCTAATTATTTGACTGAGTTTTCCCCAAATGGACTATAAGCATTTCAAAAGCAGGGACAGCATCTTCCCCACCTTAATGCCCTCTGCTCAGAGCATGGTCGTAGTGGTGTAAGCAGCAATGCTCAGAAACTAAAGAAAAAAGCTGCCCAAGCCCCTCACTTTATCTGTGCTGGTAGCGCCCCAGTGAATCCTCCCACAGATACCACGTAAGTAATTTCCTCCTTTGAGCCACAGAGTTTTGCAATTTCCTGCCTAATTTTGGCATCTTCCATGTAATAGTAAGAGTCAAAATAGCCATCTAGACATATTTTCTTAGTTTCCATTTTCCAAATCAATTCCATCTCTCTTACAAATAAAATGTAGTTACTTTTTGATCAAATGAAAAGATATTGTGTGACTAATGAAATTGTACTGTATAAAAAATTCTTTTCAAGAAAGGAAGACAGTTTCTTAATGAACAGCAGTCAATTCTAGACTCTAGATTAAATCAAATATTTTTTCCTTGCCCTTGGAATAGCTGTACTGGAAACTGTTTTGAAGCTCCTATGATAAGATTTTAGATTCTCATCACAAAGAACTGAAGGTATTGTATGATTAGTTTTCTCTAAACTTTATAGCCATTTGAGAGCCTGTTGTAATTCAGAGAATTTTTGACTCACTTGCAGGAAATTTTCTTAGCCTACATATTTTATATTCCAATATAAAAGTCCTTAACTTTTCATCAGAAGTGGTTTAAAGCATCAAATGTAAGCTAGTCATAATGACTTTCTTGTTTTTCTTGATTTCCTTATAGAGATTAGCTACATGGGTATAATCAATGAGTGTTTTCTGTTTTTAAGTCTATAATCTGTACAGAGCCTAGTACAGTGCCTTATACGCAATCAATGTTTGTTGAATGAATGCATAAATGACTGAATAGATGTCTCTTGAAAAAAGATAAAACATTATTCTAGAGCATTCGTCTTTTGATGATGCTGATAGAACCCACAGATTTAGACTAATACAATGTCAAAGGTAAAATTACCCAGAAATATATAATCTGGTTCAGTGTTTGTTTTCTGTCTTTTTGTTTTTTGTTTTTTTTTTTTACTTTTCAGATTTAGAGATTAAGGTTCAGAGAACCCCCAGATCACCTGTAATCCTCATTGGGAATTTCAGGAAAAAGTACTAAATATGAACCCTAAGGTAAACACAGGTTTCCATGGCAACTGAACATGGGCTTGTTCGTTGCTTTCTATTTTCTGTACCTTTGTGAAATTCTCATAAACTGGGATTCAGAAGTAAGTAAGATGACTAGTTTGTGAAAGCTCTTAAATACTACCTGGCTCTCTTCATCCACTAGTTGCTATGGAGTAGAGTTTGGTATTCGGTGGCTCCGAGACCCCCCAAGGGCTCCATTACTAATTCAGGGGGAGTGGAAAGAGCTCTGTGTCCTGCATCTGTTGGGGCCCTAGCTCCAGCTATGCCAGCCATAGATCCTGAGACAAATCAACTGCCCAAGCTCCATCCTCATCCATAAGTAGAAGTGGTAGCCTCTGTTCTCCCTTCCTCAATGTTTCGGAAATGGGAAAGCACACAAATACAAGGAGCTAAGGTTGTCCCCAGGGGCGGTGCAAGCAAGAACATACCACGGGGGTGGGGGCGGCAACCCTGGGGTGCTGTGCGTTCCTGCTCAAGGACTAAGCAATAGGGAAAATTCACCTTCTGAGGGTCAAACCAGTGGTTCCCAACTTTTTCCAGTATAAATCCTCCTTTTTTCCTTTTTTTTTTTTTTTTTTTTTTAGAAGGGGTAAAACAAAGTCACCCCTGATGGAGTGCAGTGGTGTGATCTCAGCTCACTGCAACCTCCATCTCCTGGGCTCAAGCCATCCTTCCACCTCAGCCTCCCGAGTAGCTGGGATTACAAGGGCCTGCCACCACGCTTGGCTAATTTTTGTATTTTTTGTAGAGATGGGGTTTCACCATGTTGCCCAGGCTGGTCTTGATCTCTTGAGCTCAAGTGATCCACACACCTCGGCCTCCCGAAGTGCTGGGATTACAGGCATGAGCCACTGCACTTGGCCTAAATCCTGCTTTTATCCTCAAAATATTTCCCAGACCCATTCCCACACGATCATATTTATGCTTTTAGTATTTATGACCAAGAAATACATCTTGACAACAAACTATTAGGAATTATGACCACTCTTTAAATTGCTTATACTTCATTAATTGCTACATCATATGAATACTTTTGACAAACACTGATACTAGATTAGGGCATACTATGTTTGCTCACAGATACTCTAGACACTCATGGATTAAATAGCTTCTCAAAATCACTCCTTCTGCTCTCAGATCAGGGAATTCCTGTATTAAACTATAAAATATAAACATAATAAATGGATAAGAGCCAAGCGATGCAACCATTTTAAGTGGACTCTGGCTCCAGGTGGAAGTCAGACTTACCAGACATTAACACATCCAAAGAAAGAAGGTGTTGGTCACAAGAAGGCTTGGTTACCTGTGGAAACGCAGAATAGGTAGCACCACCCAGGTGAGCACTGGCAGTGCCCTCCAGTATGACCCAAGTCCTGGTAGACCTGGGTGCATTAGGCGGCCTATGACTCATGTAACTAATTCCTTACACTCTACTCCCAGCTCTGCTAAGTATCCTTGTTGCCAGCATAGAGCAGCCAGACATCTGATGGTTGTATTTTGCTGCAGACGGATGTCCTGGCTTTAGATCCTAAAAGCATCTTAAGAAGATGAGCCAGGTGCACACTTTTTTGAGATTAAACAAAGTACCCAAGTGATGGATGACAGGGTAGGTCTCTGAGCGTGGCCCTGAGGCCTCTGAGTAGCCTTGGAGCAGCCACCCTACTGGTCCCCACTGGGGTTCACCTTTTTGAGTCACCATGAACTGTGGTTTCTCAGCCTCAGCACTCTAGACACTTTGGGTCAGATAATTCTGTGGTGTGAAGGGCTGTTTTGAGCATTATAGGATATTGAGCAGAATCCCTTGGGTGCTATCTACTAGATGCCAGTAGCATCCCATTCCCCACCCCAATTGTGACAACCAAAAAGGTCTCCATACATTGCCAAATGTTCCCGGGGTGAAGGGGAATGCCCCCCACCCCAGTTGAGGACCACCATCATGACCCATCCCCATCAAATATCTACAGGATGGGGCCACACGAGGTTCCTCTCAAAGACCAAATCATTTCTGAATGCTCAATACATTAAATTTATATACAGTGTGACCTTTGTCCAAAGGATGTTAGAATTATCAAAAAAATAATCAATTTCAAGGAGTTTGTAGTTAATTTAGAAATACGACCAGGCTCCACTTCACTATAATGCAAAGGAAATAGGGATTCTGGCATCTGAGTGAATAGACACTTCCTTTGTTGACCTAGTGATTCAAGGGTCATTTTTCTGAAATCAGTGTTCTGTCACAAAAGTGTAATATGGATGGATTGCACTGGTTGTGTGTGGATTCCACGGGAGTCCCTGGAAGCTGCTGGTATTTTGTTGTTTTAAAAAAGAAATCCTTGATTTGTTTTTGATTTCTTATTAACCTCTTCTTCTTAAAAATAGTACAAAAAAATTTCAGTCACCTGAGAAACAAAATTATTTTGTGCTCAAAAATTGAGGGTATTTTTTTTGGCTGAAGTTGTTCCAGTATTTTTTTTGAGGGAAAATATACATCTAAAATTTACCATATTTACTACTTTTAAGGGTACCCTTCAATGGTAATACATTTATATTCTTTTTTTTCCCTTCATCCTCTCCCTCCTTCTACCCTTCCCTGCGTCTGGTCCCTGCCTCTGGTAACCACCATTCTCTTCTCTACCTTCATGAGACCTGCTTGTTGAGCTTCCACAGTTCTAGCATTTTCTAAAGGATTCTGCGATTGGAAACCCCTTGGTTTGAGGAGAGCACTCCCACCACAGTCAGGCCTTTTAGGGGTGTAGCGTCCTTCACCGCTCCAATTTATATAGAGACAGGTGCAGCTGGTTCCGTTCAGGGGCGGGGTTTTCCCCTGCTGGCCGCATCCATGCTCACAGCCTGCTCACATGTGTCCAGCGCTGTTGGTGGAAGGGGCCACACCAAGTAAACCCAGCTGTCTTCACTCCCTCCGGTCCAGGCCCAGCTGCCTCTTCCTGCTTCTGCAAGCCTAGTTTTTCCTAGTCTTTTTTTTTTTTTTTTGAGACAGAGTCTCGCTCTACTGCCCGGGCTGGAGTGCAACCTCAGCTCACTGCAGCCTCTGCCTCCCAGGTTCAAGCAATTCTCCTGCCTCAGCCTCCCAAGTAGCTGAGATTACAGGCACGTGCCACCAAGCCCGGTTAATTTTTTTTTTTTTTTTTTATTTAGTAGAGACGGAGTTTCGCCGTGTTGGTCAGTCTGGTCTTGAACTGACCTTGTGATCTGCCTGCCTCAGCCTCCCAAAGTGCTGGGATTATAGGCGTGAGCCACTGTGCCCGGCTTAGTGTTTCCTAGTCTTTGGGAGAGGAAAATTTGGTTTTGTAAGCACACTGCTGAGCCTTTGTGTCTAACCCTGGCTCTGTGGGTTCTGTGAGTGTTTGTTTCTGACCAGTCGGGAGTGGGGTGCCCTTGGGTACCAGCGAGAGAGCAGAGTGCAAGGGAAATACACAGATCAACTCTTAGAGATGTAACCCTATCTGTTGTCTTACCTACTATGTGAGCTAGAAGTGAAGACTGAAAAGGGCAACCTTCAAGGCAGCCCTGCATGGAAGCCACTTCCCAGGGGGCTGCGGCCGAGGCACCCCACTCTCCAGACGGCTGGGCCTGGAACTCCATTTAGTCTTTTCTTACTGGGGAAAAAAAGCTCCTGCTTGGGTCTTTGTCCATAGTATTAAAGAGAGACTCTTGGGGGGCCCTGAATGTAAAGACAAAGGTTCTGAGTTTAGGACCCTGCAAATTGCCCCAGTGGGAAGCCTGCTAGGAAGAAGAGTGGTTGCCTGGGCCCAAATGCAGGCAGGCCAGCCCCTTTCAAGACACATCCAATGAGAAAAGGGGGACCCATCACAATGGCAGCTGTTCTCCACCTCACCACAGCCTCTGAGGACAAGCAGGAGAGGAGGGGAGCCTGGTCTCACTGTGAGGAAGGAACAAAATACAAATGCTTGTGGCCATTCTTTTTTTTTTTTTTTTTTTTTTTTTGAGACAGAGTCTTGCTCTTGTTGCCCAGGCTGGAGTGCAATGGTGCCATCTCAGCTCACCACAACCTCCGCCTTCCAGGTTCAAGTGATTCTCCTGCCTCAGCCTCCTGAGTGGCTGGGATTACAGGCGCCCACCACTACCACACCTGGCTAATTTTTGTATTTTTAGTAGAGACAGGGTTTCACCATGTTGGCGAGGCTGGTCTCGAACTCCTGACCTCAGGTGATCCACCTGCCTCGGCCTCCCAAAGTGCTGGGATTACAGGTGTGAGCCACTGTACCTGGCCACTTGCCATTCTTTCTTTCCCGGGCTGGGTGGGCTGGGTGCTGGTGCAGTCACCCGGCAGCCAGGGCTGCTCAGCTTTAGGGAGCCTGCGTGCAGGAGAGACAAAGCGTTTGTGCAGAATGCCCCACCCTGGGCACTTGACAGGGCGCGTGAAGGGCCTGTGGTATTTCAGCCTCCAGCCAGCTGCGGGACAGGCAGTCACAGGCTGAACAGCCTCACCTGCCACAGCCTTGCTCTCCCATGAGGAGAAATAAGGGACCAATTGATCACGACTACTGGGTTCCAGGTACTTTATATATTAGCTCCTTTAATCACCCCAACAACCATGTGAAGTGGGAATTTTTTTTTTTTTTTTAGACAGAAACTTGCTCTGTCACCCAGGCTGGAGTGCAGTGGTGCAATCTCAGCTCACTGCAACCTCCACTTTCTGGTTTCAAGTGATTCTCCTGCCTCAGACTCCTGAGTAGCTGAGACTACAGGTGCCCATCACTACCACACCTGGATAATTTTTGTATTTTTAGTAGAGACGGGGTTTTACCACGTTGGCCAGGCTTGTCTCGAACTCCTGACCTTGTGATCTGCCCAGGTCGGCCTCCCAAAGTGCTGGGATTACAGGCATGAGCCACCGCGCCCGGCCTGAAGTGGGATTTTTATCCCTGTTTTATAGATGAGGTGACTACAGCTTTGAGATGTTATGCGGTAAGTAAGGCCTGGTGAGTCTTCACAGAAAGGGGCTGGCCTGGTGGCTCCAAGCGATCAGCTAGTTCCCTGGTTCATTGCTCTCCCTGGGGAGTTGTGGATGAGCAGTGACCCAGGCAGGTAAAGGGTAAGAATCGCTGCTTGAGGACCCAGACAGATACCCAGGAAAGCCCTTTGCCCAGGAAGGTCTATCATAGGGATTCTCACAGTGAGACAGACAGGACCAGCATCTCCTGAGACAAACTACTGCTCTTGAATTTGAAAAAAATTCTCCAGTCTGCTTCTCATCTGTAATTCTTCGTACCACTGTGTCTTTTTCCCAGTTGGTATTGGCAGCAATAAAATGCCTTGAGGGCCAGACAGGGCATCAAACTCAGGGAAAGCTGGGGAACTCTGTGTCCTCCGAATCAAGTTCAGATGGAAAGGAACCCCAAGAGGGAGGACAGGTGGCGGCAGCTGGAAAGACAAGACCAGGCTCCCCTTCTTCGGTGTGTAGGGAGACAGTGGTCGGGACCCCCTAAGAGAGCAAAGGATGGGCCTGGCCCGTGGGGTGGGGTTCCCCGAAGGAGGCCTGTGTCGCAGGCTGTGTGGCCGCCGAGCTGCTGAGCCTGCTGAGCCCTGCATCCGGTCGGAAGTCCGAGTCTGGCACTTCTGGCTCCGGCTGCTGCAGCTGTTCTGGGGATCTGCACAATTAAAATTCTCCTAGCTCTCGGTGGCCGCAGGAATCCAGTCACATGGTAGACGTGGTGCCTGGGAGCTGGGGTCAATGAGAGCTCAGTCTGAGAGAAAATGTGTCCCTTCCCTCTGAGATATGTCCTGCTGCTGGGCGATTGCTGGAGGCAAACCTCACCACCCACAGGGAAGGGATCCTGCGAGAGATCCAGCCGGGCCTGGGAGCTCTCAGGGGCACGGGTGGTAAGTGAGGACACAGGGACACAGGAAAATCACTTCTCCTGCTGACCAGGATGTCGCTGGCCTGCGATTTCTGTAGAGGTTCCTTGCCGATACTTCCACTTCCCTTCATTCATTCTCCTCCCTACCCAATGCTACTTTCTCTCCAAGAAAGCAAGCGTCTGGTTCCCGGATAACTTCAGAACTACTGCCTTAACGACTTCACTCCTCTATTATCCTGTCCCCTTTGCTAAGAACTGGCAATCAATGAAGAGGGCGAAAGCTTTCCTTTGAATTTCCTGAGTGAACACCAAGGCTTTGTTATTTCTGGGTCTCGGGATTGAAGAAGGACCAGATTTCCCGCTCCTCTGCTCCCTCCTCCCTCCTGCAAGCCTCTGGATGAGAATGCATGTCCTAGTCACCTATGCTCACATCTATTTTGTAAATCTTCTAAGGCTCCCTCCAGCCCACTCAGCCCCCCTCTGCCAAAGGAGATACTGGAGCCAGGTCTTGCTCAATTTCAGCCTCCCCCAACCCAGCTTTTTATCACTGGGGAACCTCCCTCCACACCCAAGAAGCTATTTCCCGAAGGAGCCCGATTCCTTCCTATTGTTTTTTAGTTTGTTCTGTGCTGCTGTTTTTTGTTCTTCTTGACAGAAACCCTCATTCCTGTTGAAGACTTCCTGTCAGGATTCATGCCTCTGCAATGTAATGGACACTAACGTCCTGTCAGAAATTCACACTCTCCTATCAGCAACCTTTTTCCTTGTCAGAAATCATTGTTGTGTCAGAAATTGCTACTTTTTTTTTTTTTTTTTTTAATTTGAGATGGAGTCTGACTCTGTCACCCAGGCTGGAGTGCAGTGGCGCAATCTTGGCTCGCTACAACCTCCGCCTCCCAGGTTCAAGCAATTCTCCTGCTTCACCCTCCCAAGTAGCTGGGATTACAGGTGCCCACCACCACGCCCAGCTAATTTTTGCACTTTTAGTAGAGATGGGGATTCACCATGTTGGCCAGGATGGTCTCGAACTCCCGACCTCAGGTGATCCACCCCCTCTGTCAGCCTGCTGGGCGGATTACAGGCATTACCTGGAATTATAGACATGAGCCACCATGCCCGGTGGAGAAATCATTACTTTCCTTTTAGAAATCACCATCCTGAGAAAAATTAGTTTCCTTCAGAAATCCTTGTTTTCCTGTCAGAGCGCCGTGCATATCCCATCAGAAGCCAACATCTGCTGTCAGACATCCCTGTGTTCTTGCATAAACTACTGCTCTCCTGTCAAAAATCCTTGGTCTCCTGTCAGAAATTCCTGGCAGGAGCTTCCAGTCAGAAGTCATTACTTTCCCATAGGCGATCACTGTTCCTTACCTGATTCTTCCTTCCCCAGAATGTTCGGAGTTGCTTGCCATCCTTTGACACTGGTAGTTCCCTTCTGACTTCCTTGCCGGGAGAGGAGAAGGGCCACTCCCGGCTGTTCCCACCTGCTTTGCCACATCTGTTGAACCTCAGTGGTGTCTCCAGAAGCAGCCTGGGGCAGTGGACCCAGCATGAGGATGTCCACAGCCTCCTAGACCCCTCCTGGGTGATGACAGACAAGTCATTTCTGCCTGCTGGACCTTTTCTCCATCTTTTTGATGGGGGCAAAATCTCTTTTCCTGTAATTTTTACTCACTGTTGTACCACAGGGCAAATCTAATACTTCTTCCATTCCACAGCCATTCAACCTTGTCCCTTAATCTTCTCTTACCTGGCAAAAAATGCCTCCAGTTCTCTAACGTTCAATTTCAGCCTGTTCAGTTCCCTGTGTTGTGTGACTGGTTTCCAGGTCTGTGGCCAGCCTGCTCCCCCAGTTCTACCCCTGATCCCACATTGTTTGAGTTTGTCTGGGTCTTTCTTGGAGTGTACTCTGATCAGCTCAGAGGAGAGCAAGATTATCATCTTGGTCAGGAAGGCATAATCTTTTCTTTTTTTTTTTTTTTTTTCCTGAGACAGAGTTTCACTCTGTCACCCAGGCTGGAGTGCAGTGGCATGATCTTGGCTCACTGCAACTTCTGCCTCCCAGTTCAAGTGATTCTCCTGCCTCAGCCTCCTGAGTAGCTGGGATTACAGGCACACGCCACTACGCCTGACTAATTTTTTATTTTTAGTAGAGACGGGGTTTCACCATGTTGGCCAGGCTGGTCTTGAACTCCTGACCTCGGGTGATCCACCCGCCTCAGCCTCCCAAAGTGCTGGGATTACAAGCGTGAGCCACTGTGCCTGGCCGTGCACGAGCTTTTATACTGCATATTCAATGTGCCATTTACCATGTAGAATCTTTTCAGCCAGAAGCTCCATTTATTCATTTTTATTTTTCTATTAGAGGTTTGTACTTTTCTCTGAATACATTTTTCATGTCATTTTATGTTAACTGCAAAATAATGTTTTGGATTCTTCAGGGAATGAGCTCTCTTCATTGTATTTCCTTCTAGTCTTCATCACTGGAATCTAGAAATGGTACTTTTTTTTTTTTTTTTTGAGATGGAGTTTCACTCTTGTTGCCCGGGCTGGAGTGCAATGGCGCGATCTCGGCTCACTGCAACCTCTGCCTCCTGGGTTCAAGCAATTCTCCTGCCTCAGCCTCCCGAGTAGCTGGGACTACAGGTGCGCACCACCATGCCCAGCTAATTTTTTTTTTTGTATTTTTAGTAGAGACGGGATTTCACCATGTTGACCAGGATGGTCTTGATCTCTTGACCTCGTGATCCACCCACCTCAGCCTCCCAGAATGCTAAGATTATAGGTGTGAGCTACCACGGCCGGCCAGAAATGGTATATTGATTTAACTTTTTTCTTAGAATCGGAAATGTGGCTGAACTGATTTGCCATTTCTAAATAGTTTTCCTAGAACACTCTGTGTCCTTCGTGGGGTGGTCACCCATTCTGTCTTGTGACGGCGACAGCTTTACGGCAAGCTGCAGCCTGTGCCCCACCTTGGAACCACTCACAATGGGTGCCAGCGCCCTCCCAGCAGGCGCTGTGCTGGCGATCAGAGGGCACATCAGAGTACAAGGAAATGGGGGTCATTACTAACAGGGTAATCTTTTGTTAATTCTGATTTCCATTTTTTGGAGTAAATCGTTCTAGTAACTTTGGTAATTCAGCTATTAATAGCAACACATTGCCACATACTTCACAAGTGAACACGGATCACACCGAAGTTGAAAACACTTGGCCTGGTGATTAAACAGGTTTTTCACTGTATTATGTACTTTAAAATAGTGAATTTTAAGTGATGTGAATTAGTCTTTCCCCTGCTCAATGATAACAAAAACAGAAAAAGTTTTAAAAATAGCCTTTGGAGACAAATAGTCAATGTCCCAGCTTTGCCCTTAATAGGCCCTATGGCCTTAGGCAATTACGGTACAGTCTTTGATTTCTCTGAATCTCAATTTCATCCTGTGTAAAATGGGATTATCAATTGCCCCTCTTTCATTCCACTGATAAAAGAAACTCTCCACCTGACACTATGAAGTAGCTAATCAAAATATCCCGTTCTCCTAGACATATTATTGATGAGGACACGTTCACATGACCCAAGAGGCTCAATCAAGATTCTCGAGGAGGGCAAATGTGAATGTTGTCTCAAAATAGGGCTGTCTCCTTCTAAAATCATAAGATGTAAAGCTCATGAAAGCCAGAGTTATTGGGGGTCATCTTTCCCATTACATAGTGAGAACATACTGGAGAGTGAAGCTAACATAGCGGAAATGAAGGGAGAGAGAAAGATTTCTGACATTGTTGGAATTAAGTTGTCCAGCTTAGTCTGAAGGTAGACAACTCCTGATATTTTCATTTATGTGCACCAGTAATTCCTTTTTTTCTTAAGCTTGTTTGAGTTGGGTTTCTGTCACAAGCAACCCAAAGAGGCTTAATACAGAAATATATTTTATCAGGCTGTTCTGAGAATTACTTGCGATAATACCTGTAAAGCATACAATGCTTATATAAGCAGGGACTCCTAAATGGAAACTTACTATTATTAATGATAGCATCATGCAATGGATAGAACCAATTTTGTATATCCTTAACCTTATTACTCTGTACCAGCAAAGATAGTACTAAGTACCATATAAAGTAGAATCTCAATAAACATATCCTTATAGACAAATTGGTATCTCTTTACCTTAATATAGAATTTAAACATGAATTCATCTGA
Source organism: Cacajao melanocephalus (assembly GCA_963573385.1). Taxonomy (NCBI): domain Eukaryota; kingdom Metazoa; phylum Chordata; class Mammalia; order Primates; family Pitheciidae; genus Cacajao; species Cacajao melanocephalus. The sequence goes on along the minus strand of CAUYLG010054602.1, from coordinate 9,632 downwards.
ATTTCTCTCTGCTTTTTACTCTTAGGAGATAGAGATGATTCTACAAAATGGAAGGAGTATTGAACTTGGGGGGTCTAGTTCTGATGATGCCTTTCACATACTGAATGCCCTGGGGAAGCCCTTTCCTTTGTATGGGACTTGGTTTCTCCATTTGTCAAATTAGGCTATGGAAAAAGGTATCCAGAGATACTTTTAATGGCCCACGATTTCTTGGGATTAAAATAAATTCAATCTCATAGCCCTTTTGCCTCCTACCCACAGTCTCCCACAATGACACATGGCCAGAGATAGTCAGGGTACTTGCAAATGGCCATTTGCGCCATTTTGTATTCCCATGAGAAGATGCAAGGAAGTTCAGCACTCTTTACTTGCTAATGTAAAAATGTTACTGAATGCTTCTTAGAATGACTTTTAGCAACAAGGCCTGAAATATAATTTAATATCCAGAAAAAATCAATTGAAATGAATATTTTTCACTCATCAGGCATTCATTTAGGGCCTTCTGGGTGCATACTGTGCCCAGTTCAGGAGAACAAAGGGCCTAAGGCTCTGTTCCTGAGGTCAAGGAGAGCACTGGCTCGCAAGGAATGCTCCCTGAGTATCTTGCTCATCAAAATTTCACTGGCGTTCAGATTGAAATGGAGATTTTGATAGGGCCAGGCACTGGGTAGACAAGTTTGTTGACATTGTCTTAACACTTGGTTATAACTTTTCCTGTACTTCCACCTCCCAGAAACACCAATCTGGCTGAACAGAGACATGAGCCTCTGTAAACGGACTCTCCCTTCACAAAGGGGCCCTGACCCTCACAGCCCCATCCTCTTTCATCCTTGCTGCCTGATCCTAGGGTAGCTTTGCTCTGTGGTGGAGCCTGGAGCTGTGATGTATGCAGACATCTGAAACCCCAGCTTTGCGGAAGACACAAGACATTGCTTTTTACTTTACCATTTGGAGAAAAGTCATTTTTATATGAACATAAATGTTGATAGACAAGGAACAAAGTTGAAGATAGGAATGACTTTAAGATTCGTTCATTTTTTTAAAAAATTATACTTACTGAGTGCTTACTATGTGCCAGCACTGTCCTAAGCCCTTGGGGACGGGCTAGCAAATAATGGAGACAGAGCAGTAGATAACGGCTGACACAGTTTGGATGATTGTCCCCTCCAAATCTCATGTTGAAATGTAATCCCCAATGTTGGAGGCGGGGTCTGGTGGGAGGTGTTCGGGTCTTTGGTTGGGTGCTGTCCTAGAGGCAGTGAGTGAGTTCTCATGGGATCTGGCTGTTTAAAAATACGTGGCACCTCCCCTCCCCCATCTCTCTCTTGCCTCCACTCTTACAATGTGACATCCCGCTCCCCCTTTACCTTCTGCTGCAATTAAAAGCTTCCTGAGGCCCTCACCAGACACTGATGCCAGCACCATGCTCCCTGTACAGCCTATAGGACCATGAGCCAATTAAATCTCTCTTTTTTATTTCGAGATAGAGTCTCACCCTGTCCCCCAGGCTGCAGTGCAGTAGTACAATCTTGACTCACTGCAACCTCCACCTCCTGGGTTCAAGCAATTCTCCTGCCTCAGCCTCCTGAGCAGCTGGGACTATAGGCATGTGCCACCATGCCTGGCAAATTTTTGTATTTTTGGTAGAGACAGGCTTTCACCATGTTGGCCAGGCTGGTCTCGAACTCCTGACCCCAAGTGATACAGCTGCCTTGGCCTCCCAAAGTGCTGGGATTACAGGCATGAGCCACCGACACACAGCTAACCTCTTTTCTTTATGAATTACCCAGCCTCAGGTGTTTCTTTTACAGCAGTGCGAGACTGAACTAACACGGTACCCTCATGGAGCTCACATTTTAGTGGAAGAAAACGGAAAAATCATATGGTATTTCAGATGCTGACAAGTGCTGTAAAATAGAGCAAGGTAAGGAAATGTCCACCTTGCAGAGAACTCCTTCAGACTTCACCATCAGAGTCTCTGGATCTCCTTCTTGTCCCCGCCACAAGGGTTACCTGGGCCCAAGCATGGCGGATGGGAGTTGGGGGCGGAGGTTAACCAGGAAATGAATTGGCTTAAGAAATACACCTTGAAGCTGGCGTAGTGGCTAACAGGATCCCACGCCATGCTGGTGCTGCTGATCCTGGAGCCGCACTGAGACCCACTGCTCCAGGCCAGCTGGCAAGGCCGGCCAAGTCGCCCTCTGAGCCCCCAGCCTCTTCATGGGTGCTCCCCTTCTAATTTATAGACCTTGCTCTTGCTTCACTTCCTTCTCTTGTCAGTCATCCGATGATTTTCTCCCCCTACCCCCGACCCTCTATAAAAGGCTTCTGGAGTGTGATCTGAAAATAAATTATAAGAAGTTGCAAGTGGGTGGTCATCACTATCATCCCTTCCAGGAATATTTGAATTTTAAAGGTCCAATAACCTGCAAAGCTAAAGAAATAAAACTCAGATGGTGGCCGGGTGTGGTGTCTCACACCTGTAATCCCAGCACTTTGGGAAGCTGAGGTGGGCAGCTCACAAGGTCAGGAGTTTGAGACCAGCCTGACCGACACAGTGAAACCCCGTCTCTATTGAAAATACAAAAGTTAGCTGGTCATGGTGGTGCACACCTGTAATCTCAGCTACTTGGGAGGCTGAGGCAGGAGAATCGCTTGAACCCAGGAGGCGGAGGTTGTGGTGAGCAGAGATATGCCTCTGTACTCCAGCCTGGACAACAGAGCAAGACTTTGGAAAAAAACAAAAAACAAACCTCAGATGGTGGACTTCAGGGACCTGCTAGTGAATGGTGACTGTTTGGGGACTCAGAGCCTCTGAAACTGTATAGGTGGCCACTTATCCTACCCACTCTGTGTGCCTGGGGGGGAATGTCTCCCACCCAGCCTGGATAAGAATTAAAATTCCACGTCTCTCTTCTTCAGAAGCAGTGAGGCAGAGATGCTGCTACGGAAGAGGGTACCAACTAATGGCAGTAATTAAATCCCCAAGGAGACAGGAGTCTCATGTCTTTTGTGTTCCAGGAATGGCTCTCGCTTCAGTGGAAAGAAGGAAATCTGTTGAGACAGACTCTAATCCTCCTGCGGAGGGAGGCCCCGCTGTGGCTGCATCAGGGTCTGGGTCTCTCCCGGAAGAAGAAACTCACCAGAATTTTAAAAATTAAGGCCACAGTTCCCCACCTAAGGTTTAAAATGAAAGAATGAGAGGGGGGGCTTAGAAGTTGGACAGGGAGCCAGGCATGGTGGCTCACGCCTGTAATCCCAGCACTTTGGGAGGCCAAGGCTAGCAGATCACCTGGGGTCAGGTATTTGAGACCAGTCTGGCCAGTATAGTGAAACCCCTCTCTACTAAAAAGACAAAAAATTAGCTGGGCGTGGTGGCAGACGCCTGTAATCCCAGCTACTAGGAAGGCTGAGGTAGGAGAATCACTTAACCCAGGAGGCAGAGGTTGCGGTGAGCTGAGATTGTGCCATTGCGCTCCAGCCTGGGCAACAAGAGTGAAACTCTGTCTCAAAAAAAAAAGAAGTTGGACAGGGATACATAAAAAACAGGCTGGAAAAGAAGGCTAGCAGAGAGGTCAACCATGGCCAAATCGCCCATCTGTCTAGAATTTCTCCTCTGAGCACTTGCCCTCTAGTCCTGAGAGGCAGCATTTGGCCTCTCTGCCTCTTATCCTACTCCTGAGAAGAAACGTCTCCTGGAAATAATAAAAATGCTGGAAGGAGAAGGAGCAGAAGGAACGGGGCCTGCCGGATGGGCAGAGGGTGGTGTCCATTCGAGCTGACGTAGGAGGACAGCAGTGTGGCACAGGTCGGCCAGCACTGGCCTAGGAGCCAGAGGCCTCCGTTCTTATCCTTGTGTGGCCTGGAACAAGTCACTGTCGTCTCCACTCCCCTCCAAGGTATTGGCTGAGACAGCCTCTGGGTGTCCCTTCAGATCCTACCACCTCTTTTAGCAACATCACTTGCCATGAGAGGTGCATGAGAGGTAAGAGTGAGTTCATCAGAACTCTTTGGACGACCTTCATTTCTTTCCATTTTTATGGCCTCAGATGGAATTGCACTCAAGGACATGCCTGCTTCAGAGCGTTTTTCCAGGTTTGTCTTCAGTTGCTATTTCTGAAGCCATGTTACACACTAAGAAACTCCTCCCTTTTTCTCTACCCTGCTTCTCCCCGAATCTGTCTCCTTCTTGTCACTTTTAGTTGGTTTTGCTCAGGGAACTCTGAGGCCTTCCCAGCCGCCCTGGTCTGCCCGTGAGGAACCCCTTCCCACAGTGCTTCAAAAGCAGGATGGAAGTCCCAAGAGTATGAATTCATTTCACAACATGTACCTTTTACAACATACTCCTGTAAGTGTGCGTGTGACAGTGTGCACGTGCATGTGTGGCACCAAGACATTCTGGACCCGTTATAAAATAACAGGTAAGAGCTCAGGTTTGGCCGGGCGTGGTGGCTTGTGCCTGTAATCCCAGCACTTTGGGAGGCTGAGACGGGTGGATCACCTGAGGTCAGGAGTTTGAGACCAGCCTGACCAACATGGTGAAACCCCGTCTCTATTAAATACAAAAAAAAAATTAGCAGGGCATGATGGTGAGTGCCTGTAATCTCAGCTCATCAGGAGGCTAAGGCAGGAGAATTGCTTGAACCCAGGGGCAGAGGTTGCAGTGAGCTGAGATTGTGCCATTGCACTCCAGCCTGGGCAACAAGGCGAAACTCCATCTCAAACAAACAAACAAACAGAGTTCAGGTTTTAGAGCCACACACACCTAGTTTACATCCTGCCCCAGCCACTCAGGTAGTTGTGTGACGTTGGGCAAACTGCCTAACCTTTCTAAGCCTCAGTTTACTTACCTGCACATTGATAATATACACCCCAAGAGCTTGCTGGGGGGCTGCTGCCCGCTGCCCACTTCTTGAAGATACCAATTGTTTCTGAGATATCAGAAGGGTTCATCGGTGTCTTGGCCAGGTGTCCTCTCTTGTAGACTGTAGCACATCTTTCTACTGTGGCTATCTCAGTGTAGACCACCTTCCCATAGCCCTCACAACACCTGAAATTCTGAGCCAAAGGACCCCAGATAGGCTGACATCTAAGCGGTCACTGGGGAGGAGCGAGCCCTCTTCTCTGGACCCACTGACTCTTCTGGCTCCATCAGGCACGTGCAGATTTCTTTCCTGAAGGATCAGGGCGATTTCAGAGTAGGAACAGAACCTGGAGCACTCATCTACTTAGAATTTTTCCTGAATCTCACAAGCACAGACTTAGATCTCTCTAACAAGGGCCTACTTGGACACCCCCTCCACTCCTCCATGTTTGGACCTCAAGTACAAAGGCATGCTGTCCTCTTTGGTCTGTGCAGGGCCTGCTTTTGTGTTCATTATTCACGTTCTTATTCCTCCATACACCCCTCCCATTCTCCTTCCCCCCCATAGGCAATCGTGGATTTAGTGTGTATCTTTTTGTATATTTCTTGCAAACCATATGGTGGTATTTTCGTGTGTTTTTGTTTTACCTAAAAGGTGTTGTAGCACATAGTGCACTCTTTCCCTCCCTCCTTCCACCCGGCACTCTGCCTTTGTGATCCGTCCACATTGCCGTGTGTCATTCTGGCCAGGTTTCCCCGCTTCACTCTCCCCATGACACACTCTGGGTGACTTTCTACTTCCCTGCCACAAGTAACAACACAGCAATGAGCATCCTCCTGAAGCGCTTCCATCCCCTCCTAACCGGACTCACCTGCTCTGAGATTGGTCAGTGCACTCTCTAACTTTTGAGTCTGAAAACTCATAAAGAACACTCTCTTCTTGGATCTCTCTTGAGTCATGAAGGCCCAGTAACACCTAAGTGGCATGGAAATGAGCGTTAATGTTTGTTCCACTTTGTCTCATAGGGCCCCAGGGAAGGGGCTTCTAGACCTGTGGTCCCAGACAATAGGAGCCTCTTCTGTGAGTTTTCATATCAGGCCCAGGGCTTTCTTCATTTGAGTGATTAAAGAAAGCACGTGTTCCAAAGACAAACACTTTCCCCCACTCAGAAACAGTACAGTCTGGACCCATAATGAATCTATCCTTTATTAACCACACATTCGCCCTGCCCGTGGAGTCCTGTTGAGGAGACTGGGTCTCTCTCTTTTTGTCGGGGGGTAGGTGGTGAGGAGAAGGCTCAGGAAGTTCTGCTCGCGCTTTGGAAGAGCTACTCTTGATTTTCATGGCTGCTCTGAGCTCATAAATGGGGAAAGGCATAGGCCTCTATTAATTTTTTTCATCAGTCATTCTCTTCTAATCAAGAAGAGCTTCATGGTGTGCCAGTTTCTCCCAAACAGGAGCTTTATTCAGATTGAACACTATTCACTGAATGATATCTATTCCTAGTGGGCAAAGTTGCATGGGTTTCCTGACATTCTCATCCTTCTTCTTTTTTTTTGAGATGGAGTCTCACTCTGTCACCCAGGCTGGAGTGCAAGGGCACGATCTCGGCTCACCGCAACCTCTGCCTCCCAGGTTCAAGCGATCCTCCTGCCTCAGCGCCCCTAGTAACTGGAATTACAGGCATATGCCACCATCCCTGGCCAACTTTTGTATTTTTAGTAGAGACAGGGTCTCACCATATTGGCCAGTGTGGTCTCAAACTCCTGACCTCAGGTGATCCACCTGCCTCGGCCTCCCAAAGTGCTGGGATTACAGATGTGAGCCACCATACCCGGCCTCTTTACTTGGCCTGCTTTACTTGACCTTCTTTACTCAGCCTACTTCCTCAGCTTTCTCAGTCAAGCCATCTCTTTTTGGGGGGGTCCAGAGGTGCTGCACAAGACTCAAGGGACACTACACCAGGAGCCAGTGGTCCTGGTCTTGACCCTGACTTGTCTCCATGGCTTGTGTGATGCTGAACTACTGGCTGAAACTCTCAAAGCCTCCATTTTCTTGTTAAAAAGACAGGTGGAGTGGGTAGGGAGTAGTTTTGGAAATGTAAGGCCTTCTGGATTGTTTCTGGTTTTTTCTTGAGACAGCGTTCTGCTATGTCACCCAGGCCGGATGCAGTGAGGTAATTACAACTCACTGCAGCCTTAACCTCCCTGATCAAGAGATTCTCCCACCTCAGACTCCCAAGTAGCTGGTACTATAGGCGTGCGCCACCACCGCTGGCTCATTTTTAAATTTTTTTGTAGAGATGGGGTCTCACTGTGTTGCCCCGGCTAGTCTTATACTCCTCAACTCAAGTGATCCTTCCGCCTTGGCCTCCCACAGTGCTGGGATGACAGGCATGAGCTCCGCACCTGGCCATCTTTTGGTTTTTCATGCCTGTGTTTTTGCAGAGGCTTGGGTATTCCTTTGGCATTTACCTTCTCCCTCCCCACTTTAGGTATGCCCCTTTTTAATCCCAACCCTCTACTATCCCCTCCTGCCTCTCTAGGTCCCAGCCCTCTCCACTCTCGCCACTCTCCCCTGTTGATTCTCAGATACCTTTCTCCCAAGCAATATTCATACACTGCTAGTCTCCCTCACTGAAGCGACTGTTCTAGGTGCGCTGTTTCTCCCCTCCTGACCCTCCTCTCAGTCACACAATCCTCTGAGGTTTTTATCAGGTAAGTGGAAGCTGAGCGCTTTGAAGTAGCTTGATTTGCCCTGAAAGCACCCCAAATTCTTGGGACTTGTCTTGATCAGGAGTAATTCTGGGCTACCCTGGAGCTCTCACAGTCATACAGGATCACAGGCTACCCCAGAGTCCTCTAGGGCTTCCCCAGATCTGTTTCTTAGGCTAGGAGAAGGCAGGAACCAACAAATCTCTTTTATGGCAGATTGCTATGCCTCTCGCCCTTTCCCCAGTCAAATCAAGCTCATAGGGATTTCTTTTCCTCTAAGAACTATAGGCTACCACCTCTGCCTAGACTCACTCCTGCATCCTTTCTTTTTTCTTTTTCTTCCTCCCTCCCTCCCTCCTTCCTTCCTTCCTTCCTTCCTTCCTTCCTTCCTTCTTCTTTCATTCCTTTCCTTCTTTCAGACAGCTCTTACTTTGTCACCTAGGCTGGAGCACAGTGGTGTGATCTCACTGCAATCTCTGCCTCCTGAGCTCAAGCTATCCTCCCACCTCAGTTCCTCAAGTAGCTGTGACCACATGAGTGTGCCACCACACCAGGCTATTTTTTGTGTATTTTTGGTAGAGATGGGGTTTCATCATGTTGCCCAGGGTGGCATGAATCCTTTCGTGCATTCACTTGTTCATCAAACGTAAGGGGAAATAACTCAAGGATTCCAAGATGGGTATGCACAAAGACCTGGCCTTCCAGATAATGATGACTGAAGATCTGGAGAAAGGACCCATCCCCTTCTAACACATGCAGTGGTAGAAAAATGGGACTAGAGGCCAAGTTAGGGAGAGGGGAGGTTTTGCCTGCTGCTGCTGTCAATGATGAAAGTAGCTAGCTAAGTGATCAGTTTACTGGAAAAAGGGGATTTAACCTCTGGGAGACATTCCGTTTTCAAAAGCCATTTCTGTCTTTTCGGCAAACCCTGAAAGAGTCAAGTTTTGCTACAGACTTGTCTCATTAAAAACCAGTCAGGCGGCTGATTGCAGTGGCTCACGCCTATAATCCCGGCACTTTGGGAGGCTGAGGCGGGCAGATCATGAGGTCAGGAGTTCGAGACCAGCCTGACCAACATGGTGAAACCCCGTCTTTACTAAAAATATGAAAAGTAGCCAGGCATGGTGGCTTGTGCTTGTAAGCCCAGCTACTTGGGAGGCTGAGGCAGGAGAATTGCTTGAACCTGGGAGTCGGAGGTTGCAGTGAGCTGAGATCACGCCATTGCACGCCAGCCTGGCAACAGAGTGAGACTCTGTCTCAAAAAAACAACAAACAAACAAACTCCCCCTCAAAAAAAAAAACAGTCACTCATGTAGGTGTAAATCCATCCATCAGCCTCATGTGCACTGAACTCCAGGCCTCTCCCGGCCTCACCACCCTATGTGACCACTTTTCACTCTTGATGTGACTACCCTCCTCTTAGTGGTGGGTCCTTGTAAGCTGATCTCACAAATGCCACCATGGAATGGAAGGCATGTTAAAAAAAAAAAATCTTGGCTTTTGGCTTTTCCCCCAAAGCTATCTAACGACCCCCTAATCTTAATCCGCAGTCTTGGATTTGAAGCTTGGGGGTGGAGCTGGGGGGCAAAAAATCTCAGGTCTGTTTCCTTCCCCTATCTCTATCTCTTTTCCTTCTCCCAGTGCCCACTGGAGCAAAAGGGGGAGGCTCCCACCTCTTTGTTTTGTGTTGTGTCTTCCATCTTCCATACGGCAGTGACTTTTATGGCCTGGACACCACCAGAAAAACAGGGATCTTCTCTAAGCTGTGGAGGAAATCATGAAGTGGGGCCCCCAGTCTCGACTTTTGGTATGGGAGATGCCAAACAAATAGGAAATAAAGACACAGTGACACTGCTTTACTCTCTCTCAAATAGCTCCATTATGTGTTCTTTTTCTTTTACCCGTTTTTTTTTTTTTTTTTTTTTTTTTTAGAAAGGGTCTTGCTCTGTTACCCAGGCTGGAGCACAGTGGTATGATCAATGCTCACTGCAGCCTAGACCACCCCAGCTCCAGTGATTCTCCCACTTCAGCCTCCCAAGTAGCTGGGAGCCCT
>CAUYLG010054601.1:0-32967 GCA_963573385.1 Cacajao melanocephalus | reverse complement strand
TCCCCTCTCCAACCCCCCCTGTCAAACATCTAAAACCTTTTAAAAAAAAAAAAAAAAAAAAAAAAAAAAAAAAAGCACACAAGGTAAAACCTAAAGATATTTTTTAATGAGCATAGGGCTCATAAGCTTTGGTCTACATGTCAATTCTTTGGTCTACTCAAATGTCTATTATTTTCTGAGATTCACCATATTCCAGAAAGATAAAGTTTCTAGATTAATGATTTCTGTGTATGTGCAGCATGTGTATGTATTTCTTTCATACATGGTGAGTTCTTACCCAGCAGCCTCAGTAGAATGTGTCAAGTTTATCTACATAGTAAATGGGTTTCTATTAAAAGAAAGAGGACATTACATTTTCTTTAGGGGTGGCACACCAACAAGAAATGATCTCTCAAGACACCTTAACCTAATACTATTCTAACTTAGTTCAGAACTGAAACCCACAGACATTTAAGCTTTAAGTTATAGCTTTCACCTAAGAAAAATATACTATCCATTTTGAAATACCTCAAAATATTGCAAAATATCCATCGATCAGCATCTTAAAATATTTATGATTTGTATCTTTTGGAAACCTTTGCCATAATTTTGTGTTACTATTTAAAATAGAGCAGTTTAAGCCGTAATGTGCTATTGGTTTTTTTTTTTTTTTTCACCACCAAGATAGTAGCTACAATTTTATGCATCCTCATAAAACTTTATCATATAATCAGCATAAGGTCAGGAGAAGTTGAATCAAGTAATGAAACTGTTCTCAGGAGATGATATATTTTAAAGGAAACACTCCCAATACTATATATATATACTTTTGTAAATCTTTCTTATTCATGGACTGATTCAGAAAGCTTTCTGTTCAGTAACATTCAAGACTCCTATGGGATATTATTCTCTTACATTAAGAGACTTTTTTTTCTTTTCTTTTTTTTTTTAAGAGACAGACTCTTTGTCATTTGGGGTGGAGTGCACTGTTGCTATCACAGCTCACTGCAGCCTTGAACTCCTGAGCCCAAGCAATCCTCTTACCTCAGATCCCTGAGAAGCCAGGACTATGGTCATGCACCACCATGTGTGGCTTATTTTCTAATTTTTTGAAGAGACAAGGGCTTGCTATGTGGTCCAGACTGGTCTCAATCCCCTGGCCTCAAGGAATCCTCCTACCTCAGCCTCCCAACAAGCTAGGATTATAGCATGAGCCATCGTGCTTGGCCAAGATATTTGTTAAAATTAAGACATAATTTCTAATAGATTTTCTTGGTGATAATATCTATACAGTACGCTCTGATGTCAGTAATTTACAAATATATGATTTTAATTTTATTCCTCAACGTTAACTAAAAAAATTGTTCTTCCTCTTTTAAGCCAAATTTACTTTTAAATTATATTCTATAATGTAACTCATGAACAGAGCCTCTGGATTAATTCAATGTGTAGTTTTCTAGAGGAATAAAGTGGACACAGTAATGCCAAGTGATGCATTTCAAAGAAATCATATGAATTATGGTGAAATCAGGATTTCATTTAACTTTGAAACCCTTTAACTACATCATCTGGAGTAACATGGAAACATCTTTCTCACTTTGCTCTAAAACACCATCATACTTTAAAGCCATTTGTATTTATCTTTAGACATTCCTTAGCATTGTATAAAATGGTTGAAAAAATTAAGCTTCCGATTTTTTACAATATTTCCTAAGTTCATTTACAAATCTTAACCACATACTAATTTCTTTTTATAAAAATAATTGCAAACGCATACAAAATTCAAGCAGTATAAAAGTGCATGAAGTAAAAACACTTGAAGTTCCTTGTCTGCTTAAATCCCACAATGTCTCCATGTTTGATGGATATATTGATAGTGAAAGAAATCTTAGTGTAAAACTCTTTTGCATTAGCAGAGGATAATGAACTTGCTTTACCACCAAAGAGCAAAATGCTAGACTTGTACCTGGATGTCATCTAACTTGAACAAATGTAAGCATTTGAAGTTTGTGCCTTGGAGCTGAAAAACAAGCACGCTTGAATGCTAGAGGCTAAGGAATGAGAAAAAAAAGAGAAATGACCTAGAGAAATATAATATGATTTGTATCTTAGTGCCTCTGCCATTGTTTAGTGATATCTGTCTTCCCTATCTGTCTTTCTAATCTAGTGTTCTCTGTTTCCTTTAATAATACAAAATCTTATTTTTCTCTTCTCATGTGTTTCATTTATTATTCTTTGCTGTTTATAGAGATACACATCAGATGCAAGGAGTCACTTAAAAAAATGCCAGAAGATAAGGATGGCTATGGGATGTTAGGACCCCAAAGTTCATAATCAGATTTCATTTGCTCTAATGAGTGAAATGCTGCACAAGGCTGGAAATGGTGTATTTATCTACTCATATGTGCTTCTTCCAAAAAAGTTCTTGAAAATTTCCTGTTCAAAAATGCCATAACTACACTTAAAAGGCAAAGAGAAAAGCCATGAAAACAATGCGCAACGTTTATGATAGAAAAAGCCTCTTAGTAACTGCTAATGTCCAAATATTCAAACCAATAAGAAAATAACAGGCCAGGAATGGTGGCTCATGCCTGTAATCCCAGAACTTTGGGAGGTTGAGGCAGGTAGATCATCTGAGGTTAGGAGTTTGAGACCAGCCTGGCCAACATGGAGAAAGCCCGTTTCCACTAAAAATATAAAATTTAGCCAGTTATGGTGGCACACACTTGTAATTCCAGCTACTCGAAAGGCAGAGACAGGAGAATTGCTTGAATCTGGGAGGCCAAGTTTGCAGTGAACCGAGATCACACCACTTTACATCAGCCTGGGTGACACAGTAAGACTCCATCTCAAAAAGAAAAAAAGAAAAAACAGGAGCTGTCCCCAACAGAAGATATATATAACAGCTCTGTGTTAAAGGAGTGAAAGATTAGCACCAGCATTCACATGATAGGGGTAAACTGAGACAGGACTGTTTCATGAATAACAGAATAGTGATAGTATGGAATATTATGTGACCTTTTAAATAAGGATTTAGAAGTAGCTTCACTAGTATAAAATCATATGATGGTCATTAGGATCTAACCATAGAAATGTTATAGTTCCTAGCTAAATGCAATGCATCTGACAACAACAACAAAAATCAGTCAAACCAGCAATCTCTTCTTTACTTCTACTCTGACAACTGGCAATATTTTAGAGGGTAACTGTTCCTTCAGCCTGGGTTTCAGGATGAAGACAGCACAGTACAGGCTCATAGCTGATCCAGCGTGGGTACGTAGCATACATAAAAAATCTTTATGATGTCAAGTCACTGAGATTTGGGGGTTGCATGTTACTGGTACATCATGCAGCTTATCCCTGTTGATTACATCCACTTTCTGAAGCAGCAAGTTTAGTGTCCACTGGGATATACCCATCTAAGTCCTTATCTTGGCCAAATCACTGAAGAGCTCTGTGATTTTAAGTAAATTATCTAAATGTAACCATAAACCTCAGCCTCCTTACCTACATACAATAAGGTTAATAATACTATTTCATAGGGTTATTATAATGATCAGTAACTAGAACATAGTTAATAATATGGTTCCAGTTAATAGCATAGTATGGTACATGGAATACTTCCATTGGACATCAGCTATAATATTCCTATTACTACCAGAACTGGAGTTGGTGGAAGTGCAGGCAATTCATGTTCTCACTTTCTTTTTCTTTTTGCCCAATATACCAGAAAATACGGTTATTTCATTTTTTTAAATCAGTGTAATGCCAGGAGTCCCCACATCATTTATCCCCTGTGGGTAGCCCAGGGGATGACTGTAAAAGGCACCTTGTTTCTAAGCCCAGCTTGCTTAAAGACATCTCAAACAACACTAAAACATTACCAGGGGTTCTCTGAAATATACTATTGGGCCTCCTCTCCTGTCTCCATGGAAGAAGTGTCTGTGCTCTTCCTTAAAGGCAACACTTCCACTAGTATTCTAGATCATATCTCCTCTTTCCTACTGAAGGACATCACCACCACCACAAGCTTTGTTTCTCCTTTTGAAAAAGAGATCCTTCGCATACTTGCATATGCCTCATTACAAACACCGTCTATTTCTCTTCGCAACAGAAAAGAGGTGGAAGTACGTGGGTGGGGAACATTCTATGAGAGACGTGAAGCCCAATCCTAAGATGATGTATTTGAAATACGAGACCAGACTTCATCCTGCCATTTTCTCTTTAGAACAAGTAGCTAAAATCATTATCCAAAAGGACGAAAAACATATCCTTCTCCAAGCATGCCCAACTCAAAGATCTTGAGAATATTTTAGTTTGACGGCATGGCAGGAGATCAGGAAGTGCGAGCAATTTGTGCTCTCACTTTCCTTCACTTTTCTTTTTGCCCGATATATCAGGAAATAGAATAATTTCATCCTGTTTTAAGTTTTATCAGTGTGATGCCAAGAGCGTCCACATCATTTATTCCCAGCGGATGGCCTGGGGGGATGAGTACAGAAGGTACCTTTTTTATAAGTCTACAAGTCTAGCTTGCTTAGAGAAGACATCTCTCTCCATCAGAACCAAAACATTACCAGGGATTCTCTCCAATATATGGTTTAGCTTCATTCTTTGCGGATTCCTATTTGTGAATTTTCCTACTCACTGCAATTTATTTGTAACCCCCAAATCAACAGTTGTGATGCTTTCACAGCCATTCACGGACATTGCAGGGTAGCAGGAAATGTGAGTTGTCAGATGCACACGTTGCCCGCTGAGATTAACAAGGCAACGCTCTGCCTTCCTGTTTCAGCTCTGTGAACAAGTGTCCTTTTGCAGTCTCCTAGTGCCATGCTTTTTGCATTTTTGTGCTTTTTTTGGTGATTTTGCTGCTTAGAATGGCCCCCAAGCAGAGCGCTGAAGCGCTATCTAGTGTTCCTAAGTACAAGAAGGCTACAAAGTGCTTTACAGAAAAAATATGTGTTAGATAAGCTTCCTCAGGCACTAGTTATAGTGCTGGTGGCTGTGAGTACAATGATAACGAATCAACAACACAGACTAAATAAAATGTCTTTAAATAGAGATACATATAAACCAATAGTTATGTACCGATCAGTTTATAAAACGGTCATGATGAATATGTCAAGAACAGAGGCTCACGTAAACCTCACCTGTATTTTCCTTAGGAATATGGCACAGCATTCACTAATTCAATATTCTTGATTACTTTCTGGAACATAACTAGTGTGAATAACGAGAATTGACTGTAGCTTATTTCAAGTTTCTGTTAAATCATTTGAGAAGGCATATAAAATGATGAAAAACAAAACAAAACAAAACAAAACCAGTAACAGAATGTGGAGTTAAGGCTAACATTTAACCTTTTTCTAGGGACTGGTAGGAATTTCCATGAACTACAAGGTAGATAGAGCCAGATTTTTTAGCACTCACTGGACAGAAATCAATTATTTTTCATACTCTATCAGTATTCTTACTGCCAATGGGCACAGAGAGCCCAAAACATTGGTCTGAAAATATGTACTGATATATGTATTGATTTGAATATATGTACGCATATCCAAATGTATTTTTATATGGCTATTTATAATGAAGAATTGGTGATTATGAAGGCTGAGAAGTCCTGCAATCTGCTGTTTGCAAGCTGGAGACCCAGGAAAACTAGTGGTATAATTCAGTTCCAGTCCAAAGGCCTGGGAACCAGGGCCTATGGTATGAAGCCCAGTCTAGAGAGGAGATGACATGAGATGAGGTGTCCCAGATCAAGCAGTGAAGCAGGAATAAAAGGGACAAATTCTTTCTCTGCCTTTCGTTCTATTCAGGCTTTCCACAAAATTGGTTGGTGTCCACCCACATTGGCGAGGAGGATCTATTTCACTGACTCCACCAATTCAAATGCTAAGCTTATCTGGAAACAGCTGTACAGACACACCCAGAATAAGGTTTAATCTGGGCACTCCATGGCCAGGGTGATACATAAAATTAAGCTGACACATAAAATTAACTATCACAAGTAGCAAGTTATAGGTTATATATATTTGCATCTCAGAGTCCCCAAGGATCTGATCCCATAAATACCACTTCCTCTTAACACTAAGCACGCCCGACTTAACATTCACCAGATGGAGAAGCTCCCACTGCATGAAAGCATAGCTCAATTTGCACAGACCCAGGTATCTCTCAAACAGTAATTCTGTTTCTAACAGAGCCTATCATGAGCAAGAACTGTTTCTCCAAAGGATGGTAGTGACGTACTGAAGAAGTCGTAATGTTTTCCTTTCAAATCCAGTAGCCCCATTATAATTATTTTATTGGAGTTTACCATGGCACACACACTATACCTAATCTGGTGCAAAGAGCTCACACACTCTTAAGGCTTCTTGAGTGATGGGGTGTGGGTAGCAGCCTGTGTTACCTAGATAGCTTTCTGTTCCTCCTGGCCTCCTTGACGTAAGGAGTCAGGTGGGCCACAGAGCCCTCTGTGCTATGAGAGAGGCCCCTTCTGCTCCTGTAGCTCTGAAGTCCTTGCCAGCAAACACATGCATAACCATTGCCATCATAGACCTCAGCCACTTACTCCAGTCACAACAGGGACTCAAGGTTCCCATGTCTTTCCTTGTTGTTTGGACATTTACCCCCAGTATGTTTCTGTACACCCTCTGGTATGGTTTGGCTATGTCCCTACCCAAATCTCATCTTGAATTATAGCTTCTATAATCCGCACGTGTCACGGGGGAACCCAGTGGGAGGTAACTGAATCATGGGGCTGGTTTCTCCCATCTTATTCTCCTGACAGTTCTCATGTGATCTGATGGTTTTACAAGGGCCTTTCCCGCACTTCACTCTGTACTTCTCTCTCCTGCTGCCATTTGAATAAGGATGTGTGTGCTTCCCCTTCTGCCATGATTTTAAGTTTCCTGAGGCCTGCCCAACCATGTAGAACTGTGAGTCAATTAAACTTCTTTCCATTATAAATTACCCAGTCTCGGGTATGTCTTTATTAGTAGCATGAGAATGGACTAATACACCCTCTAATCTGACCACAACTTTATACATTCCTAACATTCAAAGCCTTTCCACTGCATACTCTGGAATTCATAGTCATCACCCACAAAATCCCATATGACTTCAGCTGTGTTTCTGAATGTTACCTTTGCCTTCTCACCTTCAGTGAAATCTGGCTATTGCCCTAGACACTGTTTCTCTGGTCTCTCGGAAGATGGCTGTTTTCTCTCTCACATTCCTTGTACCGCTTGGCCTCCTTGACTTTTCTCAAGCCTTTCTCTCTCTAACCTCCCTAATGACCCATACCCACCATTTTCCAACACATGCTATAACCTGAGTTCATGTCACAGTCTCAACTCCTTGGTTTGGCCAGTTACAGACTTCCTTTTTTATGCCCTTCTTTCTTGAGGATGTTAGCTTCTGGATCTCTGCTGCTGTCTCTACCGCTACTCCTTTAATAATTCATAGCGACTTCAGTATATACCTAGATAACCTTTTTGATGCCCTGATATCTCTGAGCCTTCATCTCCTTTCTGTGAATGACCTTATTATTCCCCTCACCCACCACAGTCCTATCCTAAACTACGTCATCAGCAATAAAAGTATAGCTTCTATAACTGCAGTTTCAAGGATTTCATCGTTTTATCACAACCTTAAAATTTTTGCAGTCCACATTCTTCAAGACCCTATACTTATCAATCCTTCAACCCTCTGGGTCCCGCAATTCATTGACTCTCCTAACACCTTAACAACCCTTAACCCTCTATTGTATTCACCTTCCTCCTTAGTGGGTCTGGATCCCATGATACCCCATTAACACTCCACTGCTTACACCCTCGGCTGTCACGGCCTCCTTCCCTGCTCGAATCCCACGGTCCTTGCTAGTAAAACCTCAAACCTGTTTAAATCTACACTTGGACCATTCAAGGGTTGTACCTGTGCTGCTGGAGCTAGCTGGAGAAACATACCCAGCCATGCTAACTGGACCAACCTCAAATGTTGCCTGGAAATGCTGTATTTCCCTATCCATGACTTTCCTTTGCATCTCTCTTGTCTTCCTCTCTGCTGATGCTTTTATATTTAATCATCTCTTGTAAAACCTTCAAAACCCCCTTAAGCAATTCCACTTTTCAGATAATCTTGCTTCTTCTCTCATTGCCAAAATAGCAATAATCAGAAGAGAGCTTCCACAAGCTCCCACCCAGCCTCACCTCTTGTTCCCATGGAAGAATTATCTATGCCTTTACCTAAAGCCAACACTTCACTTGTATTGTGGTTCTTATCTTCTTTGCCTACCCAAGGACATCATCACTGCCACAATCTCCTTTTTCTCCTTTTAAGAAAGAGACCCTTCCCTTACCTCTATATGCCTCCCCCATCTTCTATATTGCAAATCCCCATTTCTCTATTCCTCTTTGTAGCAAACTCCTTGAAACTCCTTGCTGCATTCACTTCCTCTCTTCTTTGTCTTTTGCTATTACTTGAAAAACCCTCCAAGGCTAAAATTCAGTTCCAGCAAAAGGGAAAGTGGACGACAAAATAAAAGCTATGCACAAAGAATCTTTGAATCACACTTTCACTGGGTCCCTATTCTTTAAATTTCATTCTAATAAGTGACCAGAGGCCTGTTTCACCCCTACCCACAGCTTTCTTTCCCCTTTTCCTACCATTGAGAGAATCCTTATGTCAGTGCCTGAGTCAGAGTTTTAAGGCTGTGAACCTAAATCTTTCTCCTAGGATAAAACCAGAAGTACAATCTTTAAGCAAACGATAAATCCCACGTAATATATTTCTCCAAACTTGTATGTGTACGTGTGTGTGTGTGTGTGTGTGTGTGTGTGTGGTCATGATGAAAATTATGAAGTCATACAAATTCAGTTTGAGGCAACTAACAATTACCCTACAAAATTAAGCAAGCATACAATAGAACTAAAAGTACAAACTGTTCTCTACTTTGTTTTTGAGATTTTGGGATTGAACTGCTTCTTAGCTAAAAAGGACTATGAGAAATTCAGTGGGCAGTTTAGCAGGGTGTGTTTGAAAATTAAAGACTAAAAAAATGTTGCCAAAGCTGTCTTTGTGTGCTTAAATACTTTCATGTTCAAGGTGAATGGACCATACTGGTACTTGTATTCTTTAAACAGTACATTTTTTTTTTTTTGAGATAGAGTCTCGCTCTGTTACCCAGGCTGGAGTGTAATGGCACAATCTCGGCTCGCTGCAAACTCTGCCTCCCAGGTTCAAGTGATTCTCCTGCCTCAACCTCCTGAGTAGCTGGGACTACAGGTGCACACCACCATGCCTAGCTAATTTTTGTATTTTTAGTATAGACAAGGTTTCACCATGTTGGTCAGGCTGGTCTCAAACTCCTGACCTTAGGTGATCCACCCACCTTGGCCTCCTGAAGTGCTGGGATTACAGGTGTAAGCCACTGCATCCAGCCAATAGCACATATTTTTATGTGCATTTTAGCTCGGCTAGAAATCAAAGTAAACACAGACTTTCTCAAACTAGAAACACTTCTACACTAATTTCTAACATTCTAAGGTTTAAATTGATATAATTTGCAAATTACTTTTTCTAATAAATAATGTATCCTCTCTATGAAACCTGTGAGTAACAAACAGATCCTGTTTTCAAGGTCCTTTAAGATGACCCTAAAGCCACACTTGAATACTTATTTTTGGTCTAATCTTGAATAATGAAATACTTGAAAATATCTGAACATAAATAACATACAGAAAACTTTCTGAGATGAATTTGCCAAGTTAGGTAGTTTGCTTTCTCTGGCCCCCAAAACTTCAACTCAGGTGTCTAGCTTTTCTTTGGAAGAGTAAGGCAACCAATTAGACACATGCTAATCAGAATTCTTGGTTTGAACGTGCAATGAATCATTTTTTCGAGCAATCATAAATTTTTACCAAAAAGCCAACTCTGACATAAATTGGGATGGATCATTTCAGATGGAATAGCATGAAGCAATCTCTATCAGAAATGAAAGATCATATGCTTTCCGGATGCTGTTTGAGAGGCCCTTATCTTATTCATTCTTGTTCTTCCATGTCTAAATTTCTGGGCTTACATCCTAGAGCTTCTGTCCCATCACAGAAAAGAGAGATATTACCATTCAATATTTCAAAATGTCTCTTTGGATTTTTGAGGCTCACTCTTTGCTCAGGGGGAGGAAACTTAATAGAGAAACTAGTTTGACATCAGGCCACACTAGGGCCTATTTTTCCTTCTTTTAATAGGCAATTTCCTGCTATCCTTCTAATCAATAAGTAATTAGATATCATCAGGCCATATCAGGCCTACTACCACTGTGAAGTAAACGTGTTCAATTATGTTATTCATTCCTAATTTGTTCATTTATCTCTTTACTTAACAAACATTTGTTGAGAATGTCAGATTCTACCAAGCACTAATAACACACATGTGATTAAGACATAGAAGATGCCCTCGAGGAGCTCATGTTTAGTGGAGGAAATAAATAAAATGATACAATCTGATAAGAGGTTACTGTGAATCTGTATCTTGATGTCTTGTCACAGTCCTGGTCTGAATCCTTTTGGAGTGGATATTTGCCATTCCTTTTTAAAACCCAGCATCTGAAATCTGTCTCTTATGAGTCTCAGGAGGATGGAGAGGCCTTCTCCCACTATAGATATTAAATATGTGGATCCTTCCTTTTCCAGCCTCCCTTGCAGCTAAGTTGTAAGCACATGACTTAGGCTTCTCTAGTTGAAGACCTCTGTCATTTATTTTGAGATAGGAGCCTTGTAGGGATAGCAGTTGCTAGAGGTGGCAGTGGAAGCACAGAGTGTTTAGTGCTAGGGGCATTGGGAGTGCAGCAGCCACGTCCTCACCAAATATGTTTGGTAGTGTTCCTGGCTGCATAGCCAGGAGCTTAGATCTTCAGTCTTCTTAGCTATTCTGTGGATTACCTACTATTATTCTAAGTAATTTCTTTTCTGCTTATATCATGTGAATATCTGAACATTAAATGTGTTGGAAAGTCAAAAATTTTAGGGAGTGGGAAGGAGATTGCTTGTTTTGTTCTGGAAGGAAATTATTTAGGTGCCAAGTCAATAGGACGTGATTAAATGGTAACAATATTTAGAACTCGGTTTAATTTGGTTTTGTCCAGAGACTCACTTGGATCTTCTACCCTAAGGTGCTAGCTCTTGTAATCACAAAATTTTAAGTCATATTTATCTGAAATATCTAGCTTCAAAACTAATACTTCTGTCACTCAAAATAATTTCATAGTCTCAAAAATACTATTTTATTTACTATTGTTTTCAGACATTTTTTGGAAAGTTCAGTTTGACACTCTTTTGATGCTATTTTGTCCTTTTTCATTCTCTCTTTTGGGTATTTCAAAAATATTTGGTTTTAGCTCATTTTATTTTTACTTTTTAGAGACAGGGTCTTGCTTGGTTGCCCAGGTTAGAGCGCAGTGGCACTATCATGACTGACTGCAGCCTTGACTTCCCAGGCTCAGGAGATTCTCGCATCTTGGCCTCCTGAGTAGCTGGGACTGTAGTCACATGCCACCATGTCTGGCTAATTTTTAAATTTTTTATAGCCATGTTGCCCAGGCTGGTCTCAGACTCTTGGCTTCAAGCAATCCTTCCATCTTGGCCTCCCCAAGTGCTGGGATTACAGCACATTGTATTTTAAAAATTATACATTCAATGACTGTTTTTATCATTTTATATAATGTTTTAAGATAATCATGGTGAAGCATCAATGTTGCACAGAACATAGCTCAGATAATAAAGGTATACTTAAAAATCATTTTAAATAACTTAAGATGATTCTAAAAAAATTCCCCAAAATGCTGAAAATGACTTTTTTCATAAATTATATCTAAAACTCCAAATGACCATCTAATTTGGGCAGCTATGAGTTGAAATATAGCACCATGCTTTTTTACTTAACAATATATTTTGGGGATCTCGTCATAATAATATAGAGAATCATCTCCCTTCCTCTTTATAGCTACAAAATATTCTAATTTGTGAATATCTCATAGTTTATTCAAAAAGGCCTCTATTTTTAAACATTAGGGTTGTTTCTAGTCTTCTGCTATTATAAATAAGACTACAGTGAATCTCCTCATATGTATACCATTTTGTATTTTTACCTGTGCATCTCTGAATAGAGTCCCAAATAAAGGACTGCTGGGTCAAATAATAAATATGTATAGTCATTCTGTAACTTTTTATTTTTTAAGTATCACCTTCTAGTCCTTGTCCATAAGTATCTATATTTTAAATACTTTCACTCAGATTTATGAGGCCTCCTACATTTTGTATTTACTTTTCTTTTGAGATGAGATCTTCTTCTGTTGCTCAGGCTGAAGGGCAGTGGTGCAATCATAGCTCACTAAAGCCTCAAACTCTGGGGCTCAAGTGCTCCTCCTGCTTAAACCTCCTGAGTAGCTGGGGTCTACAGGTACACATAACTGTGCCTAGCTTATTTTTTAATTTTTTGTAGAGACAGGATTTTGCTTTGTTGCCCAGGTGGGTCTCAAAATCCTGGCTTCAATCAATCCTTCCACCTTGGCCTCCCAAAATGATGGAATTACGCAGATAAACCACCACACTTATCCTGTATTTTAATTTAATATAATGTTTGTGTTCTCATCAGCTTCGTAATTATTTTTCATTAATCTATAATAGTTCATCATTGAAGAATGTCTCAAAATCATTTTTTATCTTTTATTTCTTTCCTACCAAAAATATAAAAATTATTTCACCGTGTTAGCCAGGATGGTCTTGATCTCCTGACCTCGTGATTCTCCCACCTTGGCCTCCCAAAGTGCTCAGATTACAGGCATGAGCCACCATGCTTGGCCTAATTTTATATTTCTTAATGTAGCTCAGAACCTCTGTGACTTCTCATGGAAAAAATAGAAACTTAACTTGGTTAAGGCTAATATAATCATTTAGCTATCTATAAACAGATGATTTATGTGGTATAGAAAGTCAGATATCATATTTCTTAACTGTTTTCATAACAGAAATTTATTGCCATAAAAATCTCATTTTTCCCTTAAAATATAGAGAGAAGTAAAAATATTTTATTCTAATGGCTAAAGTCACTCTTTCATGGTAAAATAAGACAAAATTATTAACACGTGTAACAAAAGCCAAATGTGTTTGTTAAATGAAGAAATCCATGAAAAATCATGTGAAAGTAGACGTGAGAATCACTTAAGATTATTTACAGTACAATTACCTAGGAGGTTTGAACAGAAAAGGAAACAAAAAGAACATAAATGGATGAAAAAGATAAATGACAAAAGAACACCTGATTTTTTTTTTTCCTTAAAGAGAAGCCAGAAAGAAAGGGAATCAGGAGCATTTAAAATGTGATATAACTGTGTGTGATTTTCTTCCAGGACCAAGAGCCACACGGTTATCCAGTGAAAAATGAATATTAGACATTTATTGCTGCCGGGGGATTCCCTGGACTGCCCATGATAGGCTTGAACTGAGGCTTTGCTTGAAGGTTATGTGAAGACTTTGTCATTCAAAGTCGGCACCGCTGACAAGAACTATCCTCAGTAGGGTTACACTGAGCTCCAGTGGATAAACAAAGGGGCAAGATATATTAGAAAGCACATGGACGCCCTCTGCCTCCGCACCATTACTCATTCAGATTTATGGTGTGTGATTTTTGACTCACTCTGGCCAGGGTCACTGGTCATGCTATAAGGAGGTCTATCATCAATAAATACACATTGATCACATGTACCAAAATATGCACAAGCCAGTGTAGACATCCCGAAAGAAAACCAGCTATTAAATTATAGTCATACTCATTTTAGACTTAAACACTAATTCTCTGTTTTGATCAACCACCATTGTCAGTGGACCAGTACTAAATAATTTTTAGGCAGTTTCTAAAAATCAAATTCACTCTCATGAACCAGAGATTTACTGCTCCAGAGGATATTAAGAAAAAATATTCTACATATTTTGATAGCAGTCTCTTAAAAAGGAATCCCAAAGCTATTTTGAAATGCCACCATCATTGGAATAAATGAAAGAATTCCCAAGATGATTACTTTGAACTAGACAGCTCTAATTTGGGATGTACATGTTTGCATTAGTAAGTACTGAAATCTTCATCAAATATTAGGTGTTTTACCTTACACAGCCTAAACTCTTGATTTCACACTCACTCCCTACAAATAGAATTATCCATTCATTAATCTTAATCATGTCAGTAAATGGCTACTCTACTAGTTTGTCAGTCCAAAAACCTGGTATTTGTCAGTGGGGTGGGCCACACCTGTAATCCCAGAGCTCTAGGTGGTCAAGGCAGGTGGATCACTTGAGGCCAGGAGTTTGAGACCAGCCTGGCCAACATGGCAAAACCCCATCTCTACCAAAATTACAAAAATTAGTTGGGCATGGTGGTGCCTGCCTGTAAGCCCAGCTACTCAGGAGGCTGAGGCAGGAGAATCGCTTGAACTCGGGAGGCGGAGGTTGCAGTGAGCCAAGACTGTGCCACTGACCTCCAGCTTAGGTGACAGAGTGAGACTGTTTCAAAAAACAAACAAACAAACATCCAAAAATATAGTTATCTCTGACTCCTTTTAATTTTTCACATTCTACAGCAAATCTAACAGCAAATCTCTCCAGTGCCATGTAGCAGTTTAGACATTTATGGAAATTTCTCCATTATGTCTAAAAGCTAACATATAATTTTTTATTTGTACATGTTTAAGGCATACATGAGACATTTTGCTACATATATAATGCATATTGATTAAGTCAGGATGTTTAGGGTGTCCATCACCTGAGTGCAAAATATTTCTGCTGTATAGTCATCCCGCTTTGCTGTCAAACACTGAATTTATTGCATCTTACTTTATATGTTTGTATCCTTCAACTCACTTTCCTTCTTGCTCCTCCCCACCCCCACTTACCCTTCCCAGTCTCTGAAAATACAATTTTTTAGATGTAGAGTTGAGCTGATGAAAAGTAAATCAATTCTTTATAGGCCAATAATGTAAGGAATACACAAAAGCTGAGTGTGAAGTTTGTCCCCGGTTAAGAGTCTATATATCCACTGGCTGAGAGCTTGGATTTTAAGCGACTATAAAAGCGGTGGAGAAAAGTCAAATGAGAAATCTCCGAATGGTGAGAGACTGGACTGAAGACTTGGCTCAGGAGTTGCCTCACACTCTTTCAGGGCAGGGATCTACGTGAAGAAGGAGAACATAAAGAATTTCTTAGGGATTCTTTGGCCGGGTGCAGTGGCTCATGCCTGTAATCTCAGTCCTTTGGGAGGCCAAGACAGGCAGATCACTTGAGGTCAGGAGTTCGAGACCAGACTGCAACATAGCAAAACCCCGTCTGTACAAAAAATACAAAAATTAGCCAGGCGAGGTAGCGGGTACCTGTAATCCCAGCTGGTAGGGAGGCTGAAGCAGGAGAATTGCTCGAATTTGGGAGGCAGAGGTTGCAGTGACCAAAGATTGCGTCCTGCACTCGCTCCAGCCTGACAGCGCAAGACTCCATCTCAAAAAAAAAAAAGATTAATTAAATCAAATTTTTTTAAAAAAGAATTTCTTAGGAATTCCTTACTGTGAGCTCCTATTCAGAGGGGTTTGGGGTCTGAAACTCCAAAAATATCAAGCAAAATTTTTGTCACTTCTCAGTGTCTTTTATTGGCTCCCTCTCTCCTCCGAGCACTCAATGTTGCAGAATCTGGGCACTGAGTTCTTTTTCCCTACATTCACTCCTTGGTGCAGATTCACGCATAGACTTATGGCTCCCTCTGGCCTAAACTCCAGATTCTCATATCCAGTTGCCACTAGACGACTTCACTTGATGTCTCAGGGGTATTTCATACTTGAGCTCCATAACTGCATTTCCCTTTTCTCCTCACTCCCCACCAAACCAGTTACACCTCGGTTTTCCCCATCTCGCAGACCAAAAACCTGGATCATCCTTCACTCCTGCTTTCTTCTCACATCGACATCCCGTCTTCCAGAAAATTCTGTTGAATCTATCCTTCAAAATATCTATTATCAATTAGCCAGACATGGTGGCATGCACCTGTAGTCCCAGCTACTCAGGAGGCTGAGGCAGGGGAATTGCTTGAACCCAGGAGGCAGAGGTGGCAGTGAGCCGAGATCGCACCACTGCACTCCAGTCTGGTGACAGAGCAAGACTCCGTGTTAAAAAAGAAAAAAAATCTATTATTGGAATAATTCTCCCCACTCCCACAGCTACTGCCCTGGCCACTTGCTTGGATTCTTGCAATAGTATCCTACTAGGTTTTTGTTTCCACTTGGGCCTCTCTGTAGTCTATTTTCAGAAGAGTAAGTTGCTGGAGTGATCCTCTTAAAACGTAAAGTAGATCATGTCATTCTTCTGCATTTATTCCTGGGTTTACTCAAAGTCAAGTCAAGTTCTGAGAGTAGTCCACAAGGTCCTATGGGATTCGACCAGGCCACCTCTCTCACCTCATAGCTTCCCCTCACTTATCTCCTCTAGCTACCATCAGTTTCAGTTTCTGGAACACGTTATGGACAATCCCACCTTATGATGTTTGCAGTAACTTTTCTTTCTTTCTAAAACACTCTTGTCCCAGATACCGCCATGGCTCCCTTCCTCACCTTCTTCAAGGTTTTCTTCACAAGTCACTTTCTCAACGACATCGACTATAACCTCTCTATTTGAAATCCAACTTGCCCCTCAGTTACATTCCTGATCTGTTTTTCCCCCTGTGCTTCTACTTTCTATAGGATACATCCCTTTTTAATATACCACACAGATTATTTATTACATTTATTTTCTGTTTTGCTATATTAAAAGGTAAGCTCAACGAGTGTGAAGATTGTTTTGTTGGTTGATTTCACCAAGCACCAGAAAAGGCACTCAAAAAAATCTGGTAAGTTAAATGAATCTGGAATAATCATGATGCCCAAATTAAAAAAAAAAGGGACAGCATGAGGAAAAAAAAATCATTGGTCCTTTTCACTTATAAAAATGATGTAAAAATTCTGAAGAAAATTACATCAATTTAAATTCTCCAGTAGACAAGAAAAACTACTTTATAAAATTCGGATTTTATGGTAAGTATCTTAGCAAACTAGGAATAGAAAATATTCTCAACCTTGGACAAAGACCAGTTAACATCATACTTAAAGGTGAAATTTTAAAAGCATTTCCTTAGAACTGAAAAACATAGAAAAGGATGCCTGCTATTACCACTCATAGGTTACACTGTCCAGGAGGTTTTATTCAGTGATCTAAGACAGAAAGAATAAATTAAAATCGTAAGGATTGGAAGCAAATGCCATTATTGGTAGGTGATACAATTTTTTAGATCAAAATCCATAATAATTCAATTATTAGAATAAATAAGACAGTTTAGTATTATCAATATAACACAAAGTTCAATATACTTCTATACTCCAGCAACAAGCAATTAGAAAACGCAATTTAGAAAGAAAATGCTATTTATAGCAGTAACAACACCATCAATAAGAAGTACCTGATATAAAGCTAACAAATGACCTCCAAGACATTTTTGGTGACTTATAAATAAATAAGAGGAAAGATATAACCCATTCATGGTTTGAAATACTCAATAGTGTAAACAATGGCAATTTTCTTTAAATTGAAGTCTAATCAGATGTATTTCTAGTTAAAATCTGATTCAAATGGTTGCTTTTCTTTGTGTAACTTCAAGGCTAATTCTAAAATGTGTTCAAAAAAGCAAATCCATATTTGATAAAGAACTAGGGATTTAAACCTCCCAGACCACCTAACGGGTCTTCTTATAATGCTATAGTAATTACATAACTAAACTAATGTGTAGTAATTAGCATTGGGACAGGAAGTAGCAAATAAACAGTGGAACATGACAGCCTAGAAACACGCTTTATCTCTAAGTCAAAATCTGCTATAATGATAGAACAGGCATTGTAGGTCAGTGGAGAAAGGATGGACAATTTAATAAATTGTACTGTGTCAATTTTTTATGCACATAATAAAAAATGAAGTGGATTCTACCCCATACCATGCCTAGAAATCAATTATGGATGGTTCAAAGACTTAAGTGTTAAACACAAAAACTTACATTTCAAAAGACAATATACAGAAATGTTTTTATCATCTTGGGAGTAGGGAATGATTCTTAAATAAGATCCCAAAGCACAAAGAAAAATAGTTTTATTTTAATAAAATTTCTAATTATCTATCAGAAGATATTGTAAAGAAATAAAAGTAAAAATCTGGGAGAAAATATTTGCACCTCATGTAATAATAAGTGACTAAACCCCATGTTATGTAACAAACTCCTAGAAATTAACTAGACAAAGACAATCAACCCATTAGAACCATGGAACAAAATCACAAACTGGCCTCTCTTGGAAGAGGAAAATACAATAGCTTCTCTTTAATAATAATTACTTTATTATGAAATAATATTTAGTTAATTATATATTATATGTAGAGAGAAATTGTGCATAGAAAATTTCTCAGCCAGGTGCAGTGGCTCACGCCTGTAATCACAGCACTTTGGGAGGCTGAGGTGGGTAGATCACCTGAGGTCAGAAGTCTACCTGGCCAACATGGTGAAACCCCGTCTCTACTAAAAACACAAAAATTAGCTGGATTTGGTCGCAGATGCCTGTAATCCCAGCTACTTGGGAGGCTGAAGCAGGAGAATTGCTTGAACTTGGGAGACGGAGGTTGCAGTGACCTGAGATTGCTTCATTGCACTCCAGCCTGGGCAACAGAGCAAAACTTCGTCTCAAAAAACAAAAAAAAATTCTCATTTGCATTATATTAGTGAATGCATATTAGAACTACAATAAGATACCATTTCACATCAAATGGATTAAGAAAAATTTAATAAGCTGAAAATGTCTTGTATTGGTGAAGATACAGAACCAAAAACTCTTCAACATTGAGTGGAACTTAAACTGGCTTGACTGTTTTAAAAAACAACTTGGCATTAGCTAATAAAGTTATAACCTAGCAATTCTGCTTTTAGGCTTATCCTCTAAGAAATTCTTGAACAAGTTCTCCAAGAGACACGCTAGGTAATGATTATGTTAAACTATCAAGTTAGGAACTGGGAAGAAGTTTGAGGTTTCATCCTTCTTGCAAGCTAACAAGTTAGCCAGAGTTTCATAGCTACTGGCAGGGAGACTCAGATGTCAATGTTAGAAATAAAATATAGTTTATTATTGACAGCTAAAGCAACAGTTAGATTAACATTGTAGCCCCAAATCCCACAGGATGATGTAGTGAGGGCCAGGTGTTGCCTGTGCAAGCAGTAAGAATGCATCATAAAGAGGAACCTTGAGATCAAGAAACTGATGTTATACAAGAGCTGCTGGGAAACCAGCATCCTCCCTTCCAGGGAATGCCATTATCTCATTAGGCTGAAATGCAAGCAAATCTCTCTGGGGAGAAGAAAGAGGCATCTCCATCTTCATAATCCTGGGATGTTTTTGGGAAAGGAGATGCCTCTGCCTTTATTAAATGGGAAGGTAAATAAGTTAGCTCCAGGGCAGGCCACTGTTTCCATATTTCCATGGCTGTTTGCTCATACAAATATTTCTAAAAAGATAGGACTAGAGAAAATTGCCATTAGTGCCTAGAAGTTTGGCCATGGGAGAGATTAATGGAGAAATGTATCCCAACAGTTCATAACAGCATGATTTGTAACAGTAAAACAAAGCAAAACAAAACAAACAAGGCTCGATGACAGGAGACTGGGTAAGTATACTGTGGAATATCCAAACCAAGAAATACTATGCAAAAGTGAAATAACCCACAGATGTCCTCAGCGTCCTTAGCACACTTGGATCTTACGTTAAGAAAAAGAAATTCACAGAAGTGTATATGTGTTTTAGACTTTAGAAATGGGTAGAACTAATAAATACTTTGATTAAAGGTATATACATAGAAAATAAAGTTAGAAATATAACTATTAGTATTCTCAGTGTTTAATTTGAGGATAAAGAAAGGGAATGTAATTAGGGAGAGTCACATAAGATATTCCAAAGGTATTAGCAACACTTTTTTTTGAGCCAGGTAATAGCTATTCCCTTTGTTAATACTCTTCAAACTGTACATGTAAGTTATATATCGTATTTTGCCTGTGTGATATATTTCACAATAAAAACAACCATAAGTAGTTAAAAGTCTAGCTTGTAAGTCAGGGGAAAAGGAAAAAGGAACAAAAATTTACCACATGAAAGAATTCCAGATCCATGTTTACTACAGACAAGCGTTTCAAGTTGAACTTTCTGTGATGATTGAAATTATCTAAAATTCCGTCACTTTCTATGATTGTGCAGGGTAGCCACAAAGCTACTGAGTGTTTAGAATGTCGCTAGCACAATTGAGAAACTAATTTTTACAATTTTAAATAATTTATCTACCACATATGTCTAGTGGTTACTGTTTTAACAGAACAGAGGTAGACCACTGATTAAAAAATATCATTTCAGCTTAAAATAAGTGACAATCTGTTTTTCTTTGAATTATCAAGGACTGATTCTGTGTATTTCCCCTTCTCTTTCTGGCACCAATCACCTTACTGTCTGTTTCCCCTTTAAATAGTTCTAAGACAGAGATGAGAAAGAAAAAATATATATAATTGTAATAACAATAAATAATGCTAAAAGAAGTAGGATGCTGAGAAACACCATAGCCATAGGCTTTAATTTCTTTTAACATTACTTGGTTTTAAAAGAATGAATGATAAGATTTTCACCTAAGATAACTAATCATTCTAGTGGTGTGAAAAGGCAGTTGAGAGAGAAGGAGACAGACAAAGCTAGCTACAGGTAGTCATATAAATCTTACAACAAAAGTTTATTGAGTTTCTCTGAAAATGACAGTAACAAGGAGAAAAGAATAAGAACTTTTAGCACTTATTTTAGCACTCAGCGTTTTCTTAGTCTTTAGCATCATTTCATGTGCTTTATTAATATGCATTTAAATGTCATGGCAACTTTTGTTTTATCAATAAAAAACTGAAGGGTAAAGTAATTTTTAAAATCACATAGCCTCTGACCTCCTAGAGTTGATAACTTAGAAGGAAAAATCGTCACTGAACAAGGTCACAAATATGATGCATTTTGTAATAGGGAAGCATCAGGGCTGTGGAGACTGCAATAGAAAGATATTTCGAGAGGTATATTATGTTTCCTATTGTTGTATGTATTAGTCTGTTTTCATACCGCTGATAAAGACATACCTGAGTCTGGGAAGAAAAAGAGGTTTAATGGACTCACGTGGCTGGGGAGGCCTCACAATCATGGCGGAAGGTGAAAGTTACCTCTTACACGGTGGTGGCAAGAGAGAATGAGAACCAATCTAAAAGGGAAACCCCTTATAAAACCATCAGATCTCATGAGACTTATTCACTACCATGAGAACAGTATGAGGGAAACCACCCCCAATGATTCAATCATCTCCCACCTGGTGACTCCTACAACACATAAGAATTATGGGAGCTGTAATTCAAGATGAGATTTGGGTGGGGACACAGCCAAACCATATCATGGTATAACAAATTAGCCCCAAACAGTGACATAGAACAAGAGATGGTTATTACCGCATAGTTTCTGTGGTCTGGGAATTCAGGAGCAGCTTAGTTGCATGGCCTCATTCAAGTTCCCTCATGAGACAGTAATCAAGATGCTAGCAGCCCCACAGTCATGCAAAGGCTTGACTGGGAATAAAGGATCCACTTCCCGTGGTATGTGCGTGGCTGTTGACAAGAGGCCTTAGTTCCTCACTGGATCTTCACTGTGGCCTCAGTTCCTTATCACATGAGCCTCTCTGCATAGGGCTGCCAGCATGTACTCAAGACATGTCAACTGATTCCAGAGAAAGAGAGAGAGAGAGAAAGAGTGAGAGAGAGAGAGAGAGTGGGTGAGCACAAGACGGAAGTCATGATGGCTTCCATGACCTGGCCTTGGAAGTGACATACTGTCACTTCTGCCACATTCCATTGGTCACATCGACCAACCCCTTAAGATATGGGAGTTGGAAGTTCTCACACCAGAGTGAACACCAGGAGTCAGGGACTGCTGGGGGCCAGTTTGCAGGTTGGCTACCACAAGAGGTTACGGCAATACTTTAAGCCAAGGATGATCAGGCCTTAATAAAAAGAAATCACAATGGGAGAAAGAAGGTAGGAATGACTTGATAAATACATAGAAAATAAAATAGTGATTGGCGAGGTGTGGAGAAGAGAGAAAAGGGAGAACAGAGACAATCCCAGATTCCCAGCTTGCATACTTGAGTAGAGGGCAATGCCTCAACATCAGGAGAAAGAGCAGCTTGCAGTGAAAAAAAGTTTTCTCTTATTTTTGATCATATCTATCAGTGACTTTTCTGAGAGCTTCTGGCTGTCTTCAACCCTCATTACATCCTAAGGTCAACCCGTTATCAACTGACAACATAGTTTTGTTAGAGAGAACATCAAGGAAATCTGATACTGAATTTCATCAACTTTTAATCTCATCATCACATGATACTGTGCTTCTTTGGTCCTAAGACTTTTTTTTTTTCATGTTTAACATATTTTAATTTGGGATATGTGTTCTAGTCAATTACACTTTAGATTCAATGAAATATGGTTTATTAGTAACTTGTTTTTTTTCCCCCGGACGTTGTTTCCTCAGAGAAAGATGGAGTTGTTTTGTTTGTTTAAAAAAAATAAATAATCATCCTATAGAGTTCTGTGTCTTGAAAGAGTCAAATTTTAACCCCTTTATTTCAGTCTGCTTTCTGAACTCTGTAAACTTTGTATTGTCCCTAGATTCATCATGGAACTTGATGGTTGAGATTAAAAAGAGGGAGGAAAATATGAGTGAAAACAAATTATGATGGGCTTTTGTTTTTTTCCAAATTACTAAGTCCCCAGAAAATCCTGTGATGTTGATACTCAATGCTTCAGCCAATATATGGCTGTTGGAAGGCTTCTTTAACATCGTGGTGGTTGGGTCTCCATCAAAACGCTGTGGTCTTTTCAAGGGTTGAGTGTTTGCTTGGTCCAAAGAGACTTCTAATTCCTGACAGCCAGGCCAGAAGTCCAGATCTCCAGCTGGGCTCTCAGCTAGCTGTGTTATTCTACTTGGCATGAGGCATCTTTTGTATCCTGTTAGAAAGAGAAAACCCAGCAAGGACACCTTGCTGTCCAATTAAACATGATAGAGCAGGAACCGTGATCTAACCCTTAAGAGCCATTTTTAGATGGGAAGAAGCATTAATGATTTTCATCAACTTGAAAAAAAAACTCATCTGTAGAATTTTTCTTTCTTCATTAAATACTCCCAGCTGAAGATACTTTCTTTTAGAAGTGGGAGACAGGCCCTAAAAAGTTATTTTGGCTTCTATCTAACACTAAGGACTGAGGTTAAACAAATCTTGTATGTCATGGATTTCTCATAGGATTCTTTTTTATTTGCATCATGACTTTCTGAAAAAATATTTTATACTTATTGAATTTACCCTAAATGAGTATGGGTCACTGTGATAGGGATCGTTTAGCTCAGGACCAAGGTTTAGGTGTCTTGACTGCATATCGATCCCATCCTTTCCTTGCTCTGTCTGGTGTTTCTTTCACCTCCTTTGCATTTCTAGTCTCTTCTTTGAATTCCTCCCATTCTCGTGATAAAACTTTTCATGTCTCTCAACTCCATGAACAAAGGAAAACCCTTTCTTAGATCCTGCTACTTCTTTTACAACTATTTAATCCATCTACCCCCTTTCGGTTTTCTAACTTCTTAAAAAATGATGTGACACCAACCATCTTCCTTTCTCTTCTTAAATCCTTTGTAATCTGGCTTCTGTCTCAGTGGTTACATTGAAACTGCTCTCTCAAAATTCCTGAGAGCTGGTTGGGTGCAGTGGCTCATGTCTGTAATCCCAGCACTTAGAGAAGCCGAGGAGGGCAGATCATTTGAAGCGAGGAGTTTGAGACCAGGCTGGCCAACAAGCTGAACCACTGTCTCTACTAAAAATGCAAAAATTAGCCAGTTGTGCTGGCACACGCCTGTAATCCCAGCTACTCAGGAGGCTGAGGTGGGAGGATTGCTTGAACCGGGAGGCAGAGGTTGCAGTGAGCGAAGATAGCAGCACTGCATTCCAGTCTGGGTGACTGAGCAAGATCCTGTGTATTTTAAAAAAAAAAAAAAAAAAAAGGAAAGAAAGAAAAAGAAAATCCTGAGTGATTAATTGCTAAATTCTTTGGGATTTTATGTTTTTCTCAGTATCATTGACTTCCCAACTTTCTACACTTCTTCCTTGTCTTTTTTTAAAAATTTTACCCACTCATCCACTTTGGGACCTTTTTAAAGTGCAACTGGGTCCTGCCATTTCCCTGCTCTCTTCTTTGGCCTCAGTATCTGCCACGATGTGGCAGATGGTTAATAGGGTCTGCCATGATGTGACTCCTGCTCCGTTATCTCCAATCTTACCTCCTTCCACTTGCTGCCCTGGGCTCCATACTTCAGCCAAGCTGAACTACCTGGAGTTCCTCAGACACACCAGGCTTATTGTTTCACCTCGACCTTTGCACGTGCCTTTCCCACTTGCTGGAACATTCTTCCATATTTATTTTATTCTTCATACTTACATTGAATATGTTATTGTTACATATTTATTTGTTTAGACTGTAAGCTCTTAGACGCAAAGACTGTATCATTTTACTGTTGTATGTTCATCACTTACTCCAGTGCCTTTCACTTAGCAGTTGCTCAGTGAGTATTTGCTGATTGACTGTATGCATTATTCATGAATGAATGCAGCATTGGACCCACTAGGCTACTCAGATTGTCAACATTCCTCTTTTTTCTTTTCCTGTTGCCCTTAATTTTGTTGAGTCTCCTTCTATCTCTTAGTGCTTGTTATCATCTCTTGTTTAACCTGTTTCCAGGTCTTTTCCTTCCATTGTCTCCCACGCACCTGCAGAATGGTGTTCATCCGGCATAGCTCTGATCGTGTCACTCCTCTGCTATTGCTAAGTAATTTTCAATGATTCCTCACTGCTCATATTACAAAGGTCAAAGTCCTTAATGCACTCCTCGAGAATTTCTGCAGGCAGTAATTATACAGTTTCCTGGTTTTATCTCTCATTAGTTTTGTTCTATTAATCTCCACTCCAGTGACCAGACTACATTTCCCATGATTTTCTGTTTATACTGTTCTCCTCCTTCAGAATAGACTTCCTCTACCTCTCATAAAAATTTAGCTGTGCTTCAAGGCTCTGTTCAATGGCTGACCTTCCATAGCTACTTCCCTGGCTCCCCAGGGGGAACAAAATTGTTTCCTTCCCCTGTGTTCCCAAACATTTTGTTTTTACCTTCTTAGGCACTTGTTATACCTTACCTTCTGTTAAGAATATTTTTGCATTTGCAATTCAGTGATAAGGTGAGAATAAATCTTACTCATTTCTGTATTCTCAGGAGTGCCTTGCCCATATGTGTTCGATAAATCTTTGTTGAATTGAATGTTAATTAATCAAAGATATCAAGACTTAGTTTTAAGCACTAAATCACAGTGAGTTATACATTTTACTTTTTATTCAAAATTATGTGGATGGTGAGCACAGGAGAAAGCTAGTGGTCATTTCTCTGATGTCTTTCTTCTTCAGGAATATGAACTTCTTTAACATATAAAAGGAAGATTAGCTTACTTGAACAGGGCATGAAATTTATGCAGTCCTTAAAATATTATAATAAATAAGAATCATGAATATTAAACATGCTTCCCATGTTCAAAATTGGTTTTAAAATACTATGGCTAACACATTTAGAAAACAAATGAGGGCCGTTTGATATTTCAGAAATTTGTCCTCAGTTTCAAACTCTCCACATACCACAACGTTTTCCAAGGAAAAAACAATTCCATCATGTTCATAATAATGACCATTTCTGTTGGATTCTGCACTTGAGAAAATATTTGTTGCTTAAATAAAGAAGCACCTGTATTACAGTATAACAATCAAGGGTCTATATATTTTTTTTCCATTTCTTAATTTTGTATGTATCTTTCTTGAGAAAGCAGTCACCTCGTTGGTAATATGGAGATATCAGTACCTTACCTGAATGAGGGCAAAGAGTTAGCTGAGATGGCCTAAGACACTCTTATTTTTCACTCTGCTGAAGTTCTCTTTTACTCACAAGTACGCTGATCTCTCTTATTTATTATTTATTTTTTAATTATTATCTGTTTTTAGAGACAGGGTTTCACCACATTGGCGAGGCTGATCTCGAACTCCTGACCTTGTGATCCATCTGCCTCAGCCTCCCAAAGTGCTGGGATTACAAGGTGTGAGCCACTGAGCCCAGCTAGCCCTTATCTCTCTTAATGAACTCTTCCCACATTATCAATGACATCACGATCACAAAGGCTTCCATGAAGGTCAGTGGTATAGCTCTATGTTTCAAGGAGCTTTTTGGCAGACTTCAGTCTTTGCCTAATAGAAGCACTCTCTGGATAAGACAGAGAAACCAGATGATTCTGCAGGAGATGCTGCAGACAAGACAAAGCTATCTATGCCCTTGTCATGTCTAAGAATGGTCAAACATCACAAGTGATTAGTCTCTCAGATAAGAAATTTGCTTTTACGAAAAAACCCCAAGGAGGGACGGAGGCCAGTCCGGCATCTGGTGCAGCGTGTACACATCCTGGCAAGCTACTTCAGGTCAGTAGTCAGGAGCTATTTTTTCTGCTACGATGAGCTTCCTGTGGAAGTATTGTCTGAAATATGAGCCCAAAGCCACACTGAGTATCATCTGCAAGTGACAAAAACTATATTTGCTTATTAGCAGGGTTAATAGGCACGTTCCAGCAGGTCTTACTTCAAATTGTGTTTTCCCAGGCATGAATGAAGTGGCTTTTGGAATTTAATCAGGCACAAAAAATTACACATATTATTCGTATGATAACTGTGTCCACCTGACAGAAACGTTATAGGCAACTATGCTGTAGCGACCTCAACATCTTTTCACGGAGATCTGTGGAAACCTGCAAACGGAGTTCAGCAACCAAACTGGCATTTCATGGGTGGCCTTCCTTGCTAACCCCAAACAGTTCATAGAAGCCACGTATTAAGATTTGCTTCTTCTCGGGGACACTAAATTATTTGACGAGATAACACCAAGATGCAGCAAGTGGGACTGACAGCTACTCTCTCCTGAGCGGATGGAGACTTTGACAGGTACACAGCTGAAGCAAAATCTGCCTGGAACATCCAGGTAGAGTCTTCTGGCTGATGGCTGGGTGGATGGTTATGGTATTTATGTCAAATCATAGATTAGTAAAGGACATTTTTCTTATTCAGTCGTGGGTAAGCAGAGGAGGAAAACAGGGCTGGATATGACTTTTTTCCCTGTTAGAAAATTGTGATAAGAAGGCTTCACATGAGATTTACTCTCTTAACAAAATTTAAGTGCACCATAAAGTATGTTAACTATAACCATGATATCGTAGGGCAGTTCTGTAGAACTCACTCATCTAGCATAACTGAAATTATACACCCATTGGAAGCAACTCCCCATTTTCCCATCCTCTCAGCCCCTGGAAACCACCATTCTACTCTTTGTTTCTATGAGTAAGACTATTACAGATAGTTCATATAAGTGGAATCATGCAGTATTTGTTCTTCGATGCCTGGTTTATTTCACTAAGCATAGTGTCCTCCGGGTGTATCCATGTTGTTGCATATGGCAGAATTTCCTTCTTTTTAAAGGCCAAGTAGTATTCCATTGCACGTATACACCACATTTTCTTTGTCTACTCATCCCATGGATAGACAGTTAGGTTGTTTCTACATCTTGTCTACTGTGAATAATGCTGCAATAAATATGGCATGCAGATATCCCTTTGAGATCCTTTCAATTCTTTTGGGTGTATACCCAGAAATGGAATTGGTGGACTGTATAGTAGTTATATTTTTAATTTTTTGAGGAACTTCAATACTGTTTTCTATGGCGGCTGCATGATTTTCCATTTCCACCAACAGTGTTCCATACCAGTCCAATTTCTCCTCTTTCAGTCCTCACCAACACTTACTATTGCTTGTGTTTTGAATAAGAGTCATCCTAACAGGTATGTGTTGACATCTCATTACAGTTTTGATTTGCATTTCCCTAATGATTAGTGATGTTGAGCATGTTTATATATGCCTGTTGGCCGTTTGTTTACATTCTTTGGAGAAATGTCTAAGTCCTTTGCCCATCTTTTAATCCAGTAAATTTTTTTTCTATTGTGTTGTAAAAGTTTCTTACATGTATTAGATACTAACACCTTATCAGATATATAGCTTGCAAATATTTTCTCCCATTCAGTAGGTTGCCTTTTCATCCAGGTAACTGTTTTCTTTGCTATGAGGCTTAATGCCTGAGTGATTAAATAATCTGTACAACAAACCCGTATGACTAACAAGTTTACCTATGTAACAAACCTGCACATGTACCCTTGAACTTAAAATAAAAAAGAAAATAAATGTAGCCACCTATTTAAATAAAAAAGAAACTTTTAAATTTTATATAGGTCCACTGGTCTTTTTTTTTTTTTTTTTTTTTTTGTGGTAGAGTTTCATTCTTGTCACTCAAGCTGAAGTGCAACGGCACGATCTTGGTTTACTGCAACCTCTGCCTCCTGGGTTCAATGGATTCTCCTGCCTCAGCCTCCTGAGTTGCTGAGATTACAGGTGGATGCCACCATGCCCAGCTAATTTTTGTATTTTTAGTAGAGACAAGGTTTCCACATGTTAACCAGGCTGGTTTCGAACTCCTGTCAGGTGATCCACCCACCTTGGCCTCCCAAAGTGTTGGGATTACAGGCATGAGTCACCGTGCCTAGCCAGTCCCACTTGTCTTTATTTGCCATCATTGCTAGTGTTTTTGATGACATATCCAAGAAGTCAGTGCTGAGATCAAAGTTATAAAGCTTTTCTTCTGTGTTTCTTCTACAAGTTTTACTGTTTCAATTCTTATGTTTAAGACTTTCATTTATTTTTAGTTGATCTTGTATATGGTGTAGGATAAGTTTCCAATTTCATTCTTTTACATATGATTACCCACTGTTTTCAGTGTTTTTTTTTTTTTTTTGAAGAGACTATCCTTCCCTTATTGTGTATTCTGGCACTTTGTTGAAGATCAATTGACTGTACATGTGTTGGTTTATTTCTGGGCTCTGTATCCTGTTCCATTTGTCTATGTATCTGTTTTTAATGGCAGTACCATACTGTTTTAATTACCATAGCTTTGTAATATATTTTAAAATCGGGGAGTCTGATGCCTCCAGCTTTGTTGTTCTTTGTCAGAATCACTTTGGCTTTTCAGGGTCTTCTGTGTTTCCATATGAATTTTAGGATTATTTTCCTATTTCTGTAAAATATGCCATTGGGATTTTGATAAGGATCACATTGAATCTGTACATTGTTTTGGGCCATGTGGACATCTTAACAAGATTGTCTTCCAATTCCGGAATACAGGATGTCTATTTATTTGTGTCTTTTTAAATTTCTTTCTTGTAATTTTCAGTGTACAATTATTTCACCTCCTTGGTAAAATTGATTCTTAAGCATTTTGGGTTTTGATGCTATTGTAAATATTATTTTCTTAGTAGGTGCATCTGTGTTTCATTGCTTTGTCTGAGCAATCTCTATCAGTAGAACTCACCCTTACCCATAAGAAAATATGTTGGGTGACTAGTAGCCTAATCAAAGTGCCTATTTTCAAAATATTAATCTTTAACTCTCTTAAGAGGAATTAGCCTTTATTGAGTGTCTGCAGAGTGCCAGGCACAGCCTTAGACTCAACATACATTATTCCAATTCATCCTAGTGTCTACCTGAAATAGATATCATTAAACCCCCTTTCCATGAGGAAACTCATATTTAGAGAGGTTAAGTAGCTTGTTCAAATTCACATGGTTAAGAAGTGGGAGGGCCAGGTGTATTTGATTCCAAAGTCCAAGCTCTTTTCACAAATATACACTGTTCTAAAATTAAAACATAGGCCTTGCTTGGTTAGTTTTAATATGTTGTGCATCAGAAATGGCTCCTAACCTATACTAAAAATTATCACATAAAGGGTAACTGAAATTATTTTCAGTGTTTTCTGCAGATATCTGCAGAATTAAGATTTTATGGAATGAAGTTCTGTATTTTGGCAGTATTCATAAGCTTCTTGGAAAATAGAAAAACATTCTTCCTTTGGTTGGAGGGTCAATTCGTATCCAAAGGATTCTCTGAGTTTCCTTTCTCCTTAGATTGTGGAGTTGGACATGACCTTGGAGGCCACAAGATCCAACCACTTATTTTATGGATAAGCAACCCATAGAAAGATTTGGAAAGGTCTATCAGGTTAATTAAGACAACTCAGCACTTACTGGCAGAGTTAGGAATGACATCTAAGCTTCCTAACTCTAAATCCCATGCCTTCTTGTTAGTGAAATTGTTAGTTTCTGAACTAGGCCTCATGCTTTTGTTGCATAAAGTAAATTTGGCCACTTTTCTTTTATGAATTGACTACTTCCAGCATGATTACCACTTACTCTGTTTTTCTCATATGTATAGTACATACGCTTTATACATAGTCTAGCCAAAATTATGACATGACTTTGCAGGAACATGGATGCAGCTGGAGGCCATTATCTTAAGCAAATCAATGCAGGAACAGAAAACCAAATACCACATGGGCTCACTTAAAATTGGGAGCTAAACACTGGATACTCATGGACATAAAGATGAGGAAAATAAACATTGCAGACTACCACAAGGGGGGGGGAGGGAGGGAGGGAGGGAGGGAGGTGAGGGTTGAAAAACTAACTGTTGGGTACTATACTCCGTACGTGGATGACAGGATCATTTGTATTCCAAACCTCAGCTTCATGCACTACACCCAGGTAATAAACCTGCACATGTACCTCAAACCTAAAATTCAAAAATGAAATTATAAAAAATTCTGACATGAATTCTATATCTGAGCCATTCAAACACATATTCCCTCCCTGAGCATCTGCTTGGTCTCTTTACACCAGAAACTAAATTTCTTGAGAAAGCTCATCTTAATTACTCTGTATTTATAAATGCTCAAATGGTCATAATATTTATAGATGCTTATTAAATATGATTGGATTTTGCCATTTGCTTGATATTCTTTACTAATGCTAATGTACATTAAGAGCAAATTTTTACACTTTTATTTTAAGTTCAGGTGTACAAGTGCAGGTTTATAACATAGGTAAATTTGTGTCATGGAAAAGCGATTTTTATCAAGCAGCCCATTATTAGGTCAATGTGTCCAATATTCATGGCTTTATTGGTATCCTTGGGACAGAAAAAAACAAAACCGAGGCACTAGTTTGTACAGCTATTAACATATTACCTATGTCTTTGCTAATAGAACATAAGGTTTTTCTATTCAAAGCCCCCCTTCCAAAAAA
Organism: Cacajao melanocephalus; assembly: GCA_963573385.1. Classification (NCBI taxonomy): domain Eukaryota; kingdom Metazoa; phylum Chordata; class Mammalia; order Primates; family Pitheciidae; genus Cacajao; species Cacajao melanocephalus. The sequence continues at coordinate 1,522 of CAUYLG010054601.1, read as the reverse complement.
AAATCTTTGGTTAATGGGCACACACATATAAAAAATAGAATAAGAGCTACTGTTCGATAGAATAAGAGGGTGACTATAGTCAATAAGAACTTAATTATACATTTAAAAATAACTAAAAGAGTTTTAATTGGATTATTTGTAACACCAAGGATAAATGCTCAAAGGGATGGATACCCAATTCTCCATGATGTATTTGTTTTATTATATTAACACATTACATGCCTGCATCAAAATATCTCATGTACTCATGACCATATATACTTACAGTGTACCCCCAAAAATTACAAATAAAAAATTTAAAAAATCTTTATAATCCTTTAAAGTTATCATAACAATAAGGCTTAGCTGAAAGTGTAAACATACACACACACACACAAAATGGTAGCCAGAATGACGAGTCTACTAAGTAGTGGAGTTGTATCATGATGTATGATCTTTGATTCAAACTTCAGAGAATCTGTTAAAGAAAGAAAAAATAGATGTAGGATTCCAGAAGACATGAACAATCTTGAACTGTTAAGCTCCTTTGAAAAATGAGCTCAGCAGAGCTGAGACATAGACTGAAAGCAAGTTGATTTATGTCGAAATAAATTTCTGGGTGCCATTTCTGTAGACCCAAAGGATTCTGCAGATTGAGTATTTGCAGGTTTATGTCTAATTTTAGGGATCAGGACATTTCTGTTCTCTTCACCATTTTTCTTGCCATACAAAAGGAGATCAAAATAAGGGCCATTTACTGAGAACTAACTGATGGCTTCCCTAGGTTGCAATATTTTAATTAGACAGATCATAAGGCCAGATTCTCCTGTTCAGTGAAGGAAGTCTTTTATAAAAAGGCTTATAACAGCATGAGACAGAATTTTATTTGAACATGAGAAACAAAATGTGTAAAAATGAAATTGTAAAAAGGACTAAGCAATGGAGTGGTACTAGACGAAGTTTCTTTTTTTCTAAATAACTATAGAGAAAATTGGCACATTTGGTAATTACATTTATTTTTTCTATATGGAAAAGAATCAGAACTTCTTGGAATTGACTACATTGAGAAACAGGGGTATAGAAATTGGTCCCTCTATAGTTTGTAACCTATGCTTCTTCTGCTTTGCTTTTTCAGTTTTCTCCTCACTATTTTCCCACAAGAAAGGACTGCATAAAAAGATGTCAAGCCCTGTAATCCCAGCACTTTGGGAGACTGAGGTGGGTGGATCATGAGGTCAACAGATCGAGATCATCCTGGGCAACATGGTGAGACCCCGCCTCTACTAAAAATACAAAAAAAATTAGCTGGGTGTGGTGGCATGCGCCTGTAGTCCCAGCTACTCGGGAGGCTGAGGCAGGAGAATTGTGTGAACCTGGAGGCAGAGGTTGCAGTGAGCCTAGGTCGCACCACTGCACTCCAGCCTGGTGATGGAGTGAGACTCTGTCTCAAAAAAAAAAAAAAAAAAAAAAAAAAAAAAGATGGCATGTCATGTCGTGCGTAGGGAGAAATAAATTTGTTTTATGGTTTTGTTTCCGGTTGTTT